>SNVD02001956.1:131826-155721 GCA_013180625.2 Boswellia sacra | reverse complement strand
CATGTAGTATTCTCCTTAGCTTCAACACTTCATTTTAATAAGCCTTTTCTTGATTTTACAATTATTTCAATGATATTACTCTTGCACATAAATAAACATGTTAGTAAATCTCAATTAATCAATGTGTATTGTTATCATCAAAATTATCATGTAGCCTTAGGGCTAACAATCTCCCCTTTTTGATGATGACAAACCATTGATTGCTTTAAAATATAATCTAAAATCAAGAATGAAAATAAAATCAATAATAAGCAAAAAGAGTGGCACTTGTTATGAATATAAGCAATCCAACTATTTCTCTCCCTTTTGTTATCATCAAAAAATGTAATCAAATTAACTACTCCCCCTAAATATTCTCCTCCCCTTAACATATGCTACCATTCAAAGATTATCATATTAAAGCAAAATTAAGACATATCTAACATGCCTAATTCTCTTCTAATTATGCAAAATCTATCTTGACTAAGGGGTTTAGTCAAATTTAAGTCTAGGGACTAATTCCCAAACTTGATTTCTCTCAAATTGGTTTAATTCTTCTTGCATAGCTAATATCTAACTTTCATCATTTTTGGCTTCTTAAAAGATTTTGGTTCAAATTGAGAGACGAGAGCAAAATGATTACAAAAGTTACTAAAAGAAGATCTAGTTCTCATACCTTGTGATGGTTCGGCAATAATGAGATCGTTAGGATGAGTTTTTGCATACCTCCATTCCTTTAGTAATTCTTAGGAAGAATCATTTACTTCCTCAAGCATTTCTTGTTGAAGTTGTAATTCATCTTGACTCTTTTCATCAAGCCTTGATTCCTTGATTTGTCTTTCTACCTCAACAATATCATCATCAATATCACCATGTCCGATTACCCTTCCTTTGGCATCATCACCGAAGGTCACATAACCTCCTTTCTTCATGATTAATCTTGAGAATTTGGAGGCATCTCCGGTCTTATGCCTTGAGCATCCACTATCTAAGTACCACTTGTGTTTGCCACTCCTTTGTCTCTACAATCAACTTTCAAGGAGTAACTTTTTGGTACCCAAAAGTTCTTGGGTCCTTGGGGGTTAGTTATGATACTTTTTGAAACCCATATTTGTTTTAAATTAGGATTTCTTTTAATGGAGCAAGAATGCACATTGTGTCCTTTTCTTCCACAATAAGTACATTAATGATTAGGATTATTCCTAAAAGATGCATGAGCAAAATAATTTTTAAAATACTTTTGATTTTTATGACTTTTATATCCTAACCCTCTTTTATCAAAAACATACCTTTGGTTTTGTAACATAGAATTCAAATTTTTTGTGCTTTTTGTAAAACTATCAACAATATTTCTTATGTCATTATTTTTCTTTTTCAAAATAGCATTTTGTTTCTCCAATTTATCAAAATCCTTTTGTTTTAAAATGTCATTTTCAATTTTTAATAAATGAATTTGACTTTCCAAACTTTCAAGATCTTTTTGCTTTAAAATTTCATTTTCATTTTCTAAAGCTTCATTTATTTCTACCACCTCTTCTAATTGAGATAACATAATTTTTGACTTCTTTTTGAAAGCATTAATTTTTGAATTTTTCTTATCAACTTGCACATGTAAATTTTGGAATGCCTCAAGTAATTCATCATATGAAAGCTTAGGATCATGGTTTAGAATACTTATCTCATTTTCTCTTAAAGCCATGAAGCACATGTTTGTCACATCGCAATCTTCTTCTTCATTCTCCTTCAAGATGATTTCATGAGTCATGAGAGAATTAATAAGTTCTTCTAATGGTAGTTTGGCGAGGTCCTTTGCTTCTTGAATTGCCGTCACCTTTGGCTTCCAAGATTTTGGTAGACACCTAAGAATCTTTCTCACCATTTCAACATTAGAATAAGATTTACCAAGAGATTTCAAACCATTGACAATATCCGTAAATCTAGTAAACATTTCAGAAATTGATTCGTCCGATTTCATCTTAAAAAGCTCATAACTATGAACTAGCATACTAATTTTGGATTCTTTAACTTGACTAGTTCCTTCATGAGTTACTTCAAGTGTGTGCCATATTTCTTGTGCCGTAGAAAAAGTAGATATTCTATTAAACTCATTTCTATCTAGAGCACAATATAACACATTCATAACTTTAGCATTCAAACTCAATTTTTTTTTATCATCTTCACTAAACTCTTTAGGTTCTTTAAGCATGCATTCCCCATTTTCAATTTTGGTAGGAACAAAAGGTCCTTCCAAAACAATAGACCACAAATCATAATCAAAAGATTTCAAGAAAATACTCATTCTAGTTTTCAAATAAGAGTAATCACTTCCATTAAAAAATGGAGGTCTAGAGATAGAAAGTCCCTCAACATATGAAGTTGAATTAAAAGTTGTCATAGCTCAAAAATCGATTAAAGATTTAAAAAATTGAGCAACCTTACTCTGATACCACTTGTTGACCCAGGTATGGCAACCCAAGAGGGGGGGTGAATTGGGTTTTTATTTATCAAAACGGATTTAGAAAACTTTTCTTGGAAGATCAAAATTAGTTCACTCTTTCTTTGAGAATAAAGGTGAAGAAGATGAAATTAGAATTTATCAAAGATGCAATCAAAAGAATAATAATGATGAATAATCACAAGTGCAAGTAAATGTAAAGAGGAAAGGGATAGAGAGAGTGCAAACTCAATTTACATGGTTCGGCAAACCTTGCCTACGTCCACGGGCTCCTAGCTCCACGAGATAAGCTTTCCACTAAGTTGTAGAAATCTTTACAACTTGCTTGATGAACAACCTCACCAAGACTTTTTCTTCCAACTCTTGATAACACCACACCAAGAGTTCTTCTTGATGAACAACCTCACCAAGGTAACTTCCTTCAACCTGTCTCTTATACACATCTAGATGTGTATAAGAGACAGCACCAAGGAAACTTTCTTCAACCCTTGATAACACCACACCAAGAGTTCTTCTTGATGAACAACCTCACCAAGGCAACTTTCTTCAACTCTTGATAACACCACACCAAGAGTTCTTCTTGATGAACAAACTCACCAAGAAAAGAGTTCTCTCAAGGATAACTTTTATCCTTTACAAGAAGATCTCACTCTCACCACAATACAAGAACAAAGTAAATTTTTACAATAAAAGTACAACTCTCTTTAAAGAGTAGATAAAAAAAGAAACTCTCTAGACTTGATATATCTCTTATTTTTTTGCTTGATAAAATGCTTCTCTTGCTCTTCTTGTCTTACTGAATGCATGGGAGAAGGGTTCCTTTTATAGGCAAATGAGATGAACTTAATCAAGTGAAGACACCAACTCCAAATTTTCTGCCCACCATAAAAACCGTAATCATTGTCAGCCATTTTTGTCAATGTTCCGTTTGAAACTTGAAAATATGCAAAACATAAAAGATTTGAAATTTTGAATAAGATTTCCAACGCATCAATAATCAAGTCATTTGGATATCTGTAGCTCAAGATATGGCCAAAAAACCATTCGGTGCTCATGTGACTTGATTTTTCTTTCTTGTGTCAGTCCACCAAATTGAATGATAATTCTGTCAGCCTTCCGTTTGAAATTTGAATTTCTTCAAAACATAAAAGATCTGAATATTTGAACAAGATTTACAAAACATTAAGAATCAAAGCATTTGGATATCTCTATCTTAAGATATAGCCAAAACACCATTCGGTGCTCATGTGAGTTGATTTTTCTTCTCTGTGTCAGTCCACCGAATTGCCTGTCAATTATGTTAGCCTTCCATTTGAAACTTGAATTTATTCAAAACATATAAAATGTGCCTCATTAAGTCCTCTTTCCAATGCCATAAGAATCAAGTTATTTGGATTTTTCTAGCTCAAGATATGTCTAAAAGAGTATTTAGTGCTCATATCAGCTGCTTCCATTTGTCTTTCAACTTGCATGATGATTTGGACAACCTTGCACTTGAAATTTGAATTTCTTTAAAACATATGAAATGTTATAAATTGAGTAATCTTTCAAAAGGCTTAAGAATCACATCATTTGGACATCTGTAGAGAAATATATGACCAATTGATTGAATATTACTCATGTATCATATTCCTTAAATCAAACCTTGTTCTTAAACTTTGGTGCCTTTAACATGTAGTCTTCTCCTTAGCTTCAACACTTCATTTTAGTAAGCCTTTTCTTGATTTTACAATTATTTCATTAAATCTTATTCTTGCACATAAATAAACATATTAGTAACACCTTATGAATCAATGTGTATTGTTATTATCAAAATTATCATGTAGCCTTAGGGCTAACAGTGTCCATATGAAAGTGTGATAAAGAAAGGAAAATGAATGCACGGTGAGCAACAGTTTTTAGGGAACTGAAAAACCAACTTTAAAAGTCACGGAGTACCGTATCCGCCACTTGACCGGGAAAAATCAATCCTTAAAAAGGATCGACTAAAGCAATGGACTCTTCATTTTGATCAAAATTTTCAACGAATGGTTTTAACCGTTGTCTATTAACTTTAAACACATTACCATTCCTTGGGTTCTCAATTTCAACTGCTCCATGAGGGAAAACATTTTTAACAATGAAAGGCCCAGTCCAACGAGATCGAAGTTTACCAGGAAACAAATGCAATCTTGAATCATATAAAAGAACTTTTTGTGAAGGTTCAAAAGATTTTCTAACAATGGATTTGTCATGAAAAACCTTCATTTTTTCTTTGTAGATTTTCGAATTTTCATAAGCCTCATTCTTGATTTCTTTAAGTTCACTCAGTTGGAGTTTACGTAACTTGCAAGCATCATTCAAGTTTGTGTTAAATGTTTTAATGGCCCAATAAGCTTTATGCTCAATTTCCACAGGCAAGTGACAAGGTTTTTCATAAACTAATCTATAAGGAGACATTCCTAATGATGTTTTGAAAGCAGTTTGGTAAGCCCAAAGTGCATCATTAAGTCTTAAAGACCAGTCTCTACGATTTGGGTTAACCGTTTTTTCTAATATCTGTTTTATCTCCCTATTAGCTAATTCAACTTGTCCACTTGTTTGTGGGTGATAAGGTGTAAAAATTTTATGGGTTATTCCATATTTCTTCATTAAGGTTTCAAATGGTTTATTACAAAAATGCGTACCCCCATCACTAATAATGGCTCGAGGAATTCTAAATCTTCTCAAGATATTCTCTTTCAAGAATTTGACAACTGTTTTGTGGTCATTGTTTCGACATGGAATTGCCTCGACCCATTTTGAAACATAGTCTACTGCAACAAGGATATACACAAAACCAAATGATGGTGGAAAGGGTCCCATAAAATCAATACCCCAACAATCAAAGATTTCAACAACAAGAATGGGATTCAAAGGCATCATGTTTCTTTTTGAAATGGACCCCAATTTCTGACAATTTTCACACATTTTACAAAATGCATGTACATCTTTAAATAAGGTGGGCCAATAAAATCCACATTGCAAGACTTTGGCAGCTGTTTTTCTAAATGAAAAATGTCCTCCACATGCTTCAGAATGACAAAAGTTAATGACACTACTTACCTCATTGTCGGGTATGCATCTTCTTATTATTTGATCCAGACAATATTTGAAAAGATACGGATCATCCCAGTAAAAATTTTTCACCTTGGTTAAAAATTTTCTTTTGTCTTGAGCATTCCAATGAGGTGGCATTTTCCTTGTCGTAAGAAAATTTACAATATTAGCAAACCAAGGTACAGTAGCAACGGAAAATAAAAATTCATCAGGAAAAGAATCATTGATAGGTGAAGTTTCAATTAATGTCTCTGTCGTTAGTCTTGAAAGATGATCAGTAATGACATTTTCGGCTCCTTTCTTATCCTTTATTGTGATGTTGAATTCATGGAGCAATAAGATCCACCATATCAATCTAGGTTTTGCATCCTGTTTAGACATTAAATATCTCACAGCTGCATGGTCAGTGTAAACAATTGTGGGAGAACCAATTAAATAAGAACGAAATTTGTCAAATGCAAATACTACTGCAAGTAGTTCCTTTTCAGTTGTTGTGTAATTCATTTAGGCATCATTTAAACTTGCATAGTATATGACATAAGGCTTACCTTCTTTTCTTTGTCCTAAGACAGCACCAACGGCATAGTCACTTGCATCACACATCAATTCAAAAGGCAAGGACCAATCAGGAGATTGCATAATTGAAGCAGTTGTTAAAAGTCCAATTAGTGTATCAAAGGCATTTTGACATTCTTGAGTACATTCAAAGGAAGTATATTTTATTAAGAGGTTACAAAGAGGTTTAGATATAGCACTGAAATTTCTTATGAACCTCCTATAAAATCCAGCATGCCCTAAGAATGAACGGACCTCTTTAACTGTTTTTGGTGGAGGCAAATGAGAAATTAATTCCACTTTTACTTTGTCCACTTCAATTCCTTTAGAAGACACTACATGACCTAAGACAATTCCTAAAGTGACCATATAATGACATTTTTCCCAATTCAAAAAAAGACCTTTTTCTACACACCTTTTTAGGACTTTTTCTAAGTTTTCAAGACAATTGTCAAAAGAGTTTCCATAGACAGTTAAATCATCCATTAAAACTTCTAAACAATCCTCAACCATGTCACTGAAAATGCTTAACATGCATCTTTGAAAAGTGGCTGGGGCATTACAAAGTCCAAAAGGCATTCTCCTAAATGCAAAAGTGCCGAAGGGGCACGTGAATGTGGTCTTTTCTTGGTCTTCGAGTGCAATGAGAATTTGATAATAGCCTGAATATCCATCAAGAAAGCAATAGTAAGGGTGTCCTGCTACTCTTTCAAGAATTTGGTCAAGGAAAGGTAAGGAAAAATGGTCTTTTCTAGTGACAGCATTTAATTTTCTATAATCAATGCACATCCTCCAACTAGATGAGATACGAGTTGGCAATGATTCACCCTTTTCATTTTTAACTATTGTAATGCCAGATTTCTTAGGTACTACTTGTGTAGAGCTTACCCACTTGCTATCAGAAATAGGGTAGATAATTCCTACATCAAGTAGTTTAAGAACTTCAGCCCTAATAACCTCATTCATATGTGGATTTAATCTTCTTTGAGGTTGTTGGGATGTTTTGGCATTTTTCTCTAAATGTATTCTATGTGTGCAAATTAAAAGGTTAATGCCTTTTATATCTTTTAATGTCCACCCGATTGCATTTTTATGCCTTTTAAGTACTTCTATCAACTTACCTTGTTGCTCGCCTGTGAGGGATGAAGAAATTACCACTGGATATGTCTGATTCTCCCCAAGATATGCATATTTCAGTCCTTCAGGTAAGGGCTTCAATTCTAACTTGGGAGCTTCATCTTCCTTGCTTTCATTCATTTGCCCCAATTCTTCAATTCTTGATTTTGAGCCTTTTTCCATCACCTGTGCACAATCCAATAAAGAGCATATATCAGAAAGATCAGACTCTAGTTCCATGCTTGGTTCTAATGAATTCACTAGACAAGTTTCCAAAGGGTCAGAAGAACTCCCTTTTTGGATGTGATCTTCCACAATAGATTCAATTACATTGGCCTCGTCAATTTCATCTTCTTCTTCATTTGGTTGTTTGCACATATTAAAAACATTAAGTTCCAATGTCATGTTCCCAAATGATAGCTTCATGACTCCATTCCTGCAATTAATCAAAGCATTAGAGGTAGCTAGAAATGGACGCCCTAAAATAACAGGAATTGAATTGCTTACTTCTACTGGTTGTGTCCAAGACGATAAAATCCACTGGGTAAATGAATTTATCGATTTGAACTAATACATCTTCTACTACTCCTCTTGCTACTTTAATTGATCTATCAGCAAGCAAAAGAGTCACAGAAGTCGATTTTAACTCACCTAGATTGAGTTTTTGAAAAACTGAGTATGGAAGCAAATTCACACTAGCACCAAGATCAAGTAAAGCTTGTTCAATTTTATGGTCTCCAATAACACATGAAATTGTAGGACAACCTGGATCCTTATATTTCACTGTATTATTATTTTGAAGAATAGCACTTACTTGCTCGGCTAGAAAGGCCTTCTTTTTCACATTCAGTTTTCTTTTCACAGTGCACAAGTCTTTTAAAAATTTTGCATAAGAAGGTACCTATTTGATCACATCAAGCAAGGGAATGTTGACCTTTACCTGTTTGAAAATTTCAAAGATTTCAGAATTGTGAGTTTGCTTCTTTTGTGTGGCTAATGCTGAGGAAATGGAGGCACAGATGAGGATATGGTTTCCTCTTCGCTAGGTGTTGGTTTGCAACCTCTTCCTGCCCTTTAAGATCGATTCTTCTTCTTTCTCACAAGGGTCAGGAATGGTGTTTTTTCAACAATCTTACCCATTGCGAAGGGTCATGACTGACTTGGCTTGCTTAAAATAATGGTTACTTGAACTCCCTGCATTCGAGTTAGATTGATCTTTGGGGTTTTTGCAATGTTTGAGAAGGAAATTTTCCTTTCTCTTGGATGCTAAATGTAGATGCAAATTTTGCAAGAGTTTCTGACAAATTTGCTAATGTTTGAGCAGTTTGACTATTGAAAGTCTCTTACTTTGTAATGAATGAATGCAATGTCTCTTCAAAGTCATTCCTAGGAGGAGGAGCATATGCATGATCATGATAATTTTGAAAATTTTGTCGTGTTTGACAAGGGACTTGTGAAGATTGTGCATGATTATCATTTTTCCAGCTAAGATTTGGATGATTTCTCCAACCAGGATTGTAGGTTTGTGAGTATGGATTGTGATTTGGCCTTTTGAAAGTGTTCAAGGCATTGGCTTGCTCATGGAGACATTCCCTAAAGGCAGGCAAAGTTGGGCAATCATCAGTAGAATGGTCATTGTCATGACAAATGTTACAGACATTTTCTTGAATAGAATTCAACTGACCACTCTTTTTCATTTCTAAAGCCTAAACTTTTCTAGCTAGGGATGCATATTTGGCTTGAAGGTCATGGTCTTCCCTAAGGTTGTAAATATCTCTATTGGATGTCGAGGTTTGGGCCTTGCTTGGTACCTCATAGGTGCCAGCAGTGTCCCAATTTTGTGCCTTTTCTGCCAAGGAATCTAGGAAGTTCAAGTGCTTCCTCAGGGTCTTTTTCTTTAAATTCTCCATTACACATTAATTCCACTAGTTGCCTATCTTGAGGTGTTAACCCTTCATAGAAGTGTGCAACTACTCTTCAAGTCTCAAAACCATGGTGAGGACAGGTATTAAGTAGTTCCTTATACCTATCCTAACATTGGTAAAGGGTTTCCCCTTGTTTTTGAGAGAAATCAGAAATTTGTCTTTTAAGAGAATTTGTTCTATGGGTGAGAAAATTTTTTTCAAAAATTGTTGTTTCATCTCATCCCATGAACTGATGGAATTCGACCTCAAATTTTGTAGCAATGTTCTAGCTTTATCTTTTAAAAAAAAGGAAAAAGCTTTAATCTAATGGTGTTTATGCTACAATTTGGGTCAGTGTAGCAATTACATACCTCTTCAAAGAGTTTTAAGTGCGAATATGGATTCTACATGTCAAGGCCATGAAAAGTGGGTAGAAGTCGAACAAAACTTGGTTTGAAATTGAAATGGATTGAATCTGGAGGAGAAACTACACAAGATGGTGCACTAGTCCTTACCGGATTCATGTAGTCTCTGAGGGTTCTTTGTTGGTTTTGATCATTTTGTTGTGAACGGTTGTCCCCTTCATCCGTGAATATTTCTAAATGATTGTCGGCCATGTTTTCTAAGGAAGATGATGTTTTTCTAACAAGTCTACCACTAGATGTTCGTGACCAAATTTTCATGCAAGGAAGAGAGACGGCAAGAGAAGAAAAGATGAACACACAAGAAATTAAGATCTAAGATGAGAAAAGAGAACACTTACAATTTTGCACGCCAATTTTTACCTTCCCCGGCAACGGCGCCAAAAACTTGACACATCCGAAAAAGGATTGTCTCCCAAGTATAGGAGTGTCGAAGTAATAAACCCGGTGAGTCCAGGGTCGATCCACGAGGAAGGGAATTTTAGCGCTACAAACTATAAGTAAGCAAATATGATATCGATGATTGAAGGAGATGACAAGATAATATCAACAAATATAAGAAAAGAGCAAGTTCATAAACAATAAATGATAATAACGCAAGAGAAATTAGCACAATAATAATGAAAGCTAAGGTTAGGGGATCCGCCCTTGATATTTCAAATAAGGATAAACAAACCGTTTTAGTTATATGAATTATATTTGCTTTGTTACAAATATTTATACCATTACTTGTAAATGGGTTCAAGCATCCAATGTGTCAATCTCCATATGTCTACAACAAATCAAGGTTCCTAACTAGATTCATGTCGGTAAGGAAGAACCATACGACATCTAGAAATGATCCAAGCATTTGATGTGCCAAGGATTGTCGACAATGGATCAAGACCTCCACTTTACGAGTGGTGTCAAGATTGATTAGAGAAATAAATATATATCATATAAACAACACAAGATTACGATTATTAAGCACATACCAAGGGTTTCACCCTTTCACCTTAGCAAGAGAGAAATTAGCAAGACATTATAAGAGAAAAAACACAAAATACAAGAAAAAGGAAATACATTAATAACAATAAAAATACAAGAGAGAAAAATAATACAAGATCCCAACAAGGCCAAGATACCCTAATGGATCACAAGGCACCTCTATTTATAGATACATTCAGGGGCAAACTTGTCAAATTACAAAGGAATAATTGTGAAATATTAGATGCACCAACTTTGACAATTGGGGTAATTAGGTGAACTAACTTGACCACCGATTTTGACCTTGAATTATTATGAATTTTAATCACATGTCTTCATGAAAGTCGTAGATATTTCTTCAACTTTCCAGAACATCTTGATTCATACAATTTGGATACATATTCTGAGAGATTTGGTCAATATACTGAGGCATGGTCAGGTTAGATCGAAACTGTAGATGGATTCACTTCAAGCCCATTTTTGGTCCACTAAGAGCCCGAATTTGATGAAGCCTGTGCATAATCAGTAGCTAGATATGGATAAGGGGGCATGGAATACATATGATGAGCTACAATATAATCTTATAGATAATTTAATCTTCTTTCCAAAACATTAATATTTGTACCATTTTGATCTATAAATAGAGATTTATGCCTATTTTACCGAACCTATAACAAAACCAAAATTAAGAGAAATTAATTCCAAATATGCAAATGCTACAAATATGCTTAAGTTGAGGAATTTAATGACACTATTAACGTAATATGATGAACTAAACTCTTATTAAACATGCATATTTAAGTGTTCATCAGTTTTTAAATTATTGAGACTTTTGCATAAAAGGTCAAAACAGTTCAAATAGTCACCCGAGACACAACTACAGTAGGTTAGGAAAGAAAACACAATTTGCAATGTTGCTTTTATTGCACTTAAACATTCTTCTAACAATTTATGATATTTTGATAATGGCTGTTCTAGGCACGTGACTGGAAATAGACGGTTTTTTTAAAATTTTGAGTCATGCAGGCAAGGAAATATCACTTAGGGTGATGGAGCAAAGAGTAAGATCATTGGTAAAAGAACTTTAAATGTCAAAGGCCCACCCAAATTTCAAAATGTTTTGTTGGTTGAAGGTTTGAAAGCTAAACTAATTAGTGTTAGTAAGATATATGATGATAAGTATGTTGTTAATTTCACACAAGACAAATGCATGGTTTTAGACAATCTTAGTAAATGCATTTTAGAAGGAAATAGATCTTTGGATAATTGTTATTTGGTAAGAAATGCATTTCATGCTAGGATCTCAGACTTAGAATTGTGGCATAAAAAATTAGGACACTTAAATTACAAAGACTTGGTTAAATCAACTAAGTTAGATGCTGTTAAAGGTGTTTCTAAACTTAATGACAAAATCAATGGAATTTGTGGACCATGTCAATTGGGAAAACAAATTAAAGGTGCACATAAATCAGTCTTACATCTTGGCACATCCAAAATACTTGATTTGCTTCACATGGATCTTATAGGTCCCATGCAAATTGAAAGCATTTTTGGTAAGAGATACATATTTGTTTGTGTGGATGATTTCTCTAGATATACTTGGGTTGATTTTATCAGAGAAAAGTTTGACACTTTTGAAGCTTTTAGGAATCTTTGTATAAAGCTTGAAAATGAGCAAAATAGAAACATTGGCAAGATAGTGAGAATAAGGAGTGATTATGGTAAGGAGTTTGAAAATGTTAGCTATGCTGATTTTTGCAAATATCATGGAATTGAACATGAATTTTCAGCTCCCAAAACACCTAAGCATAATGGAATTGTGGAAAGGAAAAACAGAACACCTCAAGAGATGGCTAGAGTGATGCTCAATAGCAAGAAGTTGACCAAAAGGTTATGGGCTGAAGCAATAAGCACTACTTGTTCTATTTCAAATATAGATTTTCTAAGACCTGGCACTAACTAGACACCTTATAAGATTCTAAAAGGTAGAAAACCTAATTTGAAATATTTTCATGTCTTTGAATACAGGTGTTACATCTTAAATGACAGGGAGCAGTTAGGGATACTGGATCCGAAAAGTGATGAAGGAGTTTTTTTTTGGGATATGCACAAAACAACAAGGCTTTTTGGGTCTATAATATTCAAAATGAGTCCATAATGGCTATAAATGTAGTATTTAATTATCTAGATGATTGTGCAGAGTACTGTCACGAAGAAAGCATAACCAGCTTCATAGAAGATGCAGAAAGTCTAGTACCAAACAATAATAGCAGCAAAGAAGATTCAGTTTTGAAAGAGAAAACAACTGTTGTTACATCAGGCACAACAACCCCATCTAACAGCACTAATCTAGACAAAAACTCAATCAAAAATGAAGATGAAAGAAAAGATCCACCCTTTTGGATACAAAAAGCACATCCAACAAGCTTAATCATTGGAAGCCCAAATGGAGTAATGAAGACTAGGAGCAAGGTAAGAAATCTAGTAAGATTTGCATGTTATGTTTTATTATTTAAGCCAAAAATTGTGAAAGAAGCTTTAAAAAAGGATGTTTGGATTTAGGCTATGCAAGATAAACTTAATCAATTTAAAAGGAATCAAGTATGAGAATTAGTTCCTAGGCCACAAAATGCAAATGTCATTGGAACTAAATGGATATTCAAAAACAAAACTGATGAAGGTGGTCAAATAGTAAGAAATAAAGCTAGGCTAGCAGCACAAGGTTACAATTAAGTAGAAGGCATTTACTTTGATGAAACCTTTGCACCAGTAGCTAGACTTAAGTCTATAAGATTAGTACTTGCAACTGCCTGCTTGCTTGATTTTAAATTGTATCAAATGGATGTTAAAACAACCTTTTTAAATGGCTATCTTAATGAAGAGGCTTTTATTGAATAGCCTAAAGGATTTGAAGATCTTAAACACCCTGATTTTGTGTACAAATTGCATAAAGCTTTGTATGGCTTGAAACAAGCTCCTAGAGCTTGGTATAAAAGGTTGACAAACTTTTTGATTAAGAAAGGTTATTGTAAGGGCAATAATGATAAGACTTTGTTTATCAAACACGCATCTAGTTATTTTATTATTGCTCAAGTATATGTGGATAACATTGTGTTTGGATCAACTAACAAAAGCAAAACTGATGAGTTTGTCAAGTTAATACAGGAAGAGTTTGAGATGAGCATGGCAGGAGAATTAAATTTCTTTTTTGGATTGCAGGTTAAACAGATGAATGATGGGATATTCATATCTCAATCAAAAACCTTGTAAATAAATTTCAACTTGAGAGTGCAAAACCAATGAAAACTCCTATTTGTACTAATCTAAAACATTCAAAAGATAATGTAGGAAAAAAGGTTGATGCAAGTTTGTCTAGAAGCATTGTTGGCAGTTTATTATACCTCGTAGCAAGCAGACTAGACTTGTGTTTTAGTGTAGGACTTTGTGTAAAATTTCAAGCAAATCCCAAGGAATCACACCTGGTAGTAGCAAAAAGAATCACCAAGTATGTGCATGGAACTTATGATTATGGGATATGATTTTCTAAAGATACAAATGTTTGTCTTGCAAGGTTTAATCATGCTGATTGGGTAGGAAATGTAGATGATAGGAACAGCACATCAGGTGAAATTTTTTATCTTGGTACTAATTTAGTTTCTTGGCACAACGAAAAGCGGATTTCCATCTCTTTGTCTACTACAGAAGCTGAATACATAGCAACAGGGAGTTGTTATAAACAACTACTTTGGATGAAGTAAATGTTAAGAGATTATGGTATTGAACTTACCTATAACTGTGTTTTGTGATAATACTAGTGTTATAAACATGTCCAAAAATCTAGTTCAGCATTCTAGAACAAAACACATTGACATAGGATACCATTTTGTAAGGGTGTTTGTAGAGTCTAAGGTGATACACATTGATCACATCCCCATCAATAAACAATTGGCTGACCTGTTCACTAAGGGATTGGATGCAACAAGATTTGAGAATCTAAGAAAGTCGTTAGGCATTTATCAGTTTTTTGAATAAGCATTGCTTTCTATTATATTAATTGCATCTGCAATATCATAAGTTTTCTTTTAATCAAGCATGTGTGAGTTGTAATGCAAAGCTATGTAAATATTAAGATACTGGTTAAAAATAAAAAATGTAGAGAGGGCTACCAATATATGATGTGTGAAAGCCATCATTGAAAGTAAATTCAAGGTATCTAAGAAATATGTTGAGGTTACTGGCTCAAACAAAAGGGGCTACCCTTATATTGTGTGAAAGCTGTTGCATTCATAATCCAATTTGTTTAATTTTTAGAAATGTGTCAATTAAATAGAAAAATAAAAGGAACCAGCTTTCTTGTGTTGAATATAAAATAGCCCTGGAATATGCTTCCTTAGAATAATTCATATGATTTTTAGATATTGTTTTATGATAATAATAACTGTTTTCTGTTATATTTTTTATATCATACGATACTATTTAAGCCTAACTGAAATTTGACTTTCTTGTGTGTCTATGTGTCAAAATGCCATGTTAGATTTATTGGATTGAGAGGGAGAAACTTCAGTAGCAGGAATCCTGTCTCTACTAAAATTCCTTATTTTAATGAAAATCAAATTTTGAATTTATCTCATTAATGATATTAATGAATTTGTTTTAGAGAAGGAGTTAAAATTTGAAAGTTTATAGGAAACTGAATTGGATTAAAACTTAGCTTCTTTCCAAGTATATTACAAACAAAGTTAGGCTATTTAGTTCATATCAAAGTCGATTAGCATTCTACCTGCCATTCTCTCTCATGTCTCGCTTATCTCTCTATTCTAGAAACCCTTATAGTCCTCTAATCTTAACAGTGGCCTTATCGACTGAATCTGAGAAAACAACTAGTGTAATATCATCTCAAGTGACTCTGATCACACCAGTCACGACGGCTCCAAGTCGCCACAGTCACAACAACTATATGCAGAGATCCTGATTGATCCTACAATGAGTAAAGATGAGACAATCCCTGTTGGGCGAATGAAGGATAGAGTGAAACTCAAATTCAATAAGTTTATCACAATAGAAGTAAAGTAAAATTTCTTGAAATATTCGTTGAAGAGCAAGTTGCAAATTTCTTGAAGTACCTGAATCAATTGATAATCCGAAGAGTTTTTATTATCACAAGTATATTGTAGAGAAAAATTTGTGAAGTTTTCTCCAAATGTCATCAATACTTTCTTTGCTATACCTATTGGTAGTTTACATTCTGTTAAGGATAGTTTCGATATGGGAAAAGTTCTTGAGGAACTGACTAGTAGAGATGATCGAGTTTGGAGCCCGAAAGATGGCATTGATCAGTAATAGCATAGGAAGAAATATAGAGTTCTGCATAAGATTGCTTGGTTTAACTAGTTTCCTTCCTCGTACCACAACCAAGTTAGGGGAGATAGAGTGAAATTCTTGTTTTGTCTGGGCACAAATAGACCAATTAATTTTGGCTTGTGGATCTATAGAGTGATTGTTCAGATTGCACTATATAAGTCAGATTACCATTTGCTTGTATTTCCTTGTTTGGTTCAAGGACTTTTGTCACAAAATGGCGTTCAATAAGTCCAAAAGAGAACATTGAGATTTTGTCAAAATCTCTCCTAAAAGGATTTTTAACCAGATTGCATGACAAATATGATATGCCTGCTCTTGAACCAAGACCAAGAAGGGTTCGAAACAATCCCATGAACAATGTGGAAGAGAAACTTGTTCTACTTTAGTGGATATTGTGCAAGTTATCAAGGAAATCAAGGCTAAGCAATCTACATTAGAGAGGAAAATTGCTGGCAAATCTGTTAAAGAAGAAGAACAACCACCCATGGAAACGGAAGATATGGTACAAGAACATCTAAAAAAGCAAATGCTAGAGGAGGATCAAGGTGAACAAACTATTGCTAGGATAGACAAGGTAGCAGAGAAGAAGAAAAAGAAAAAGAAATCAAAGAATAAAGCTAAAGAAACTGAACTGAAGAGCAAGAAAAAGATCAGAGTGGTTAAGAAGAAATCTAACAAGAAGAAGAAACTTGTTGCAGAAGTAGTTCTAGAACTACAGGATGGATCCTTGTCAAACGAGCCAGCTCAAGAAGAACCAGCTCAAGAAGAGCTAGCTATATCACAACCTTCACCACCTCCTGAAGAAGAACAAGAAAATTAACCAGTTCTCGAAGTCGAGCCAGCAGAAACAGTAGAAGAAATCCCAGCCAAGCTTGCAGCAGAATCTCTTATAGACTTGCAACAACCAGTTGATGAGTCTCAGCCCACAAAAACCAGTGCTGAGAAAAGAGAAAGAGAGATCAGATGAATTATGGCTAAAGTTACTACTTTCACTATTGACATATCCAAGTAGCAAGCTACTCCAACAATTTCTGAGCAATCTACTCTATCCACTACAGGCAAAAGGTTCAAGATTAAAGCTGGCAGGAACAAGAAAAGGCCTGGGAGTTCCTCTGCCCCTCTTGTTTGCAAATCTGCTAGACTTCATTGATTTGATCTTAATTTATTTTTTTGGAACTTGTGCTAAAATCAAGGGGGAGAGGTTTCTGATATAACTTTGATGCTTCGATGCCTTTATTTTTGGTATTGAACTAATATTAGTAAGTGGGAGTCTTGCATTTTTACTTTTATGACCTGATTTGTGTGTTTATTTCATGTGTTTTCATTTGTAGGAACTATTTGTTTATCTGTTTGTTGTTTTACTTGATTAACTCATATAGTTTAATGCATCTGACTTTGCTTGCAAGGTATTTGATTGGTTAGTCAAATTTGATTTGTCATTTTCTGTTATGACTTATTCTATTATGCGGTTCATAACTAAAAAGTCGTTATTTCTTTAAGTATAACATTTTCTGTTAGATGGAATATAATTGCTTGTGGTTGCTTTGGGCTTACTTTGTATGCTACGCTTTGGTCAGAAATAGTTTGATGTTTTCATCACGAGTTGCCAAAAAGGGGGAGATTGTTAGTGTTAACATGTGATATTCTTGCATATGCCATGCATATGAGAATTTTAGACCACCTTTTTTCATAAAAACATTGTGTTATATTATTTTTGATTAACTATTTCTAAAAGTTTATTTTAGAAAGTATTTGATTCATATTGAATATCTCTTTAAATTAGGACATTATTAATGTATCCTAATTGAATTAGGAGTATATTTATTTGTATTCTATTCCATTTAGAAGATTACCTATATCACTTCCCACATTATTGTTCTTTATCCTATTTGCGTTTGATTGAGATTCTACAGGATATTGGTGAGAAAGCACAATCGGGTTTCACCCTATATATATACCATTAGTTTACATAACTTATATATGAGTGTATGCCACGACATTTCAAGGATTATTAGAGGAGAGCTTCAACGCAAAAACTGGGATGCTTCTTTGATTTTGTTTTATGAGTGTTTTATTCATGTGTGAGAGGTTGTGATCGTACATGGATTTTGGTTAGGTCTGACTGAGTTAATATGCACTTGAGAGAACTTGTGAGTTAAGTGTTTATGAAATTCAGTATCAGACATTGTAGTTATGTTTTACTTAACAGTGTGTTGTTAAGTTATAAGCAACAAAGAGTAGGCAGTGTCACTAGAGTTTAAGATCTTGGTGGCATTTTGTTTTGCAAAGATTAGGTTAGTATGTGATAGTGAGTCAACACTGTAAATGCTCCTAAACATTGTACAAACAAGAACATAGTGAATTGCAACTCTAAGCTATCTGTGGATGTAGATTTTATAATCGAACCACGTAAAATCCTCCTGTGCCATTTTACTTTATAGTTTACTGTTATATTGTGCATAACTTCATACTTTCAGATTTTTCAATAGTATTATAATCAGGTTAGATAACAAATTAAACAACTTGTTAAGAATATCAGTGTAAATTCCTCATTTTAAAATGGCAAAAATTACATAACAAATTAAAGTTAGGAAAAATTCTAGTTGATAAGGCTCTTAGGCAGCAGACTCGATCCAAAAAGCTTTCTATAAATTATTAATTATGGTTAAGCATCATGGTGATGACTTGAATTTTTAGTGCCTTTTAATATAAAAAGCAATATGTTAAGACATTATCATGTTAAGTCTAAATTCTCATGTGTTTGTGGTCCTATGTACATCCAAATAAACTCTATTGTAATATTTCTAATGAGTAATTAAAAGTCTGAAAAACCTATTATTATATAGACTTAAAAGACATATGATACGTAGCAAAAACAAGTAATTGCAACCAATATTTTTTTCAACAACTAAAAAAAAAACAAAATTTATCTCTAAACTTAAATTAAATTGTGTTTTTCCGAATTTGGATTAATTTTGTGTACATATGTCCTCAAACAGTGGTAAATATGTTTCATAAGCAAAAAGTTACTAACCTACACTAGCTTGAATTTGATTAACAGGTTGGTTTTCAGGTTGAGTTACATTATCTCTCATTTGGTTTTGAGCTAGCAAATGACTTGGATTGTTGCTTTTACTTAGTACTTCCAACATTCTTTTGAGCAATTGTTCGATTTTCTGAAGCTACCTTTTTGTGCTTGCTCATGTTCACCTATGAAAATTCAATTAAATTTTCAATATATGTCAACACAATCTTAAGCAATGAAACATCTTACAAATGATATACAAAATTAAATTATAAAGTTAACTAAATTTGGCAATTGTCATCAATAAGAAATATTAAGAATAACCTAAATTAGCCAAGAAAAATAATAATATTAAGTAAACTTTATTTTATTAGCAAAACAGTGGATCACTTTGCTGATTGTTCATGACATTAATATTATAAGCAACATATGAACAAATTCAAATAATATTATAACACCATAAAAAATTCAAAATCTAGCTAAAAGAAAAAATATTAAAAAAAGCTATTCAAACACAATTTCCATCATCATCTAGTTAGCCGACATTGATATCAAAATCTCCACTCCAGTATTCTATATCTCCCTCAAAAACATTCAAAGGCACGTTAAGCTCTATTCTAGGTATATTTTCTCGAACCCATTAACGCCATCATCATTAGTGTCCATATCATCTTTCAATCTTTGCCTGCCATATAAGTCACTTTCCACAAGTAGTGGTACATCTTTTGCAATAGTATCCCTATCCATATCATACAAATCCCTAGGTTTTGTTATGATAGCAACATGCTAATTTGTATCAATAGGGTCTCTACATAGAAAACTTGGTTCATCAGTATTCAATAAGAATGAGAGATTCACAAGTGTAAAACCCAACTTATCTTTCTTCATTCCTCGATTAATGTCAACCCCATCACATTTCAAAAGAGCAACCTTTCCCTTCCTATAGTAATCTAGCTCAGTGATATCAATTACTTGTCTAAAGAATGAAAATTATCCACTATCATATTTTTTTCCTTGACACTTGCAAAACTTGATGTGCTTATAGTAACCACTAAGCCAGTATTTTGGGTTTTTTTTTTTAAATTTATTGACACTTTTGATTTTAAACCTAAAGCCATTTACGATATACTTCTTAAATCTTGACACAACTTCACCTGGTCCTCGAGCTAGCCATCTAAGATCCTCAGTTGCTCAATGATTACCCTATTCATATAACTTTGGTACCTATGTTAGAGATTTCTGTTAATAATTGTACACAAATAAAATAAATTATATAACATAAATTTCATATCCTTCCAATTTTGCTATAATTTAAATATGATAATTACCTTTGCGTCAAACCATCGAGGAAACTTATCGCTATGTATACGATTAATGTCAATTTTTCTTGCTTTTCGATTCAAATTTTTAACTACATTAAGATACTGCTTACATAATAATTAAAAAAATCATGATTTAAAAATTAATACATATGAAAGATATAAAAGAGGGTTTATGTTAGTGTCAAACGTGACACATTGACATGTGCCGTGCACATGATTATTTTGCACAAACTTGTAATTCAAATATTGTGTTATAGTCTTTCTTATTTTACTGTTTCTAGAAGTCCATTTTAGGAAGTATTTGATTCTTAGTGAATATCTCTTATTAGATCAGGATATTATTCGAGTATCCTAATTCCCTTAGGAGTATCTTTTATTTGTGCCCTAATTTACTTAGGAATTTATTTTTAACACTTCCTATATTATTGATTATTATCCTATTCTTACCGATTGAGTTTGATTGAGATTTACATGATTATGGTGAGAAAGGGCAACCAGATTTCGCACTGTATATATAATGTTATTTCACATAACTTATATGTAAGTGTGTGTGTTATGGCATTTCAAGAACATTAGAATAGAGCTTCAACACAAAATTGGAATGCTTCTTGATTCTATTTTATTAGTGATTTATTAATGTATGAGAGGTTGTGATCGTGCATGAATTTTGTTTATGTCTATTTGAGTTAGTATTCACTCGAGAGAACTTGCGAGTTAAGTGTTTATGTAATTCAGTGTTAGACATCGGTGTTATCTTTTATTTAACAGTGTGTTCTTAAGTTGTCAACAACAGAAATGGGTAGTGTCACTAGAGTTTAAGATCTCGGAGGGATTTTGTTTTACAAATATAAGGTCAGTGTGTGAGAGTGAGTCAGCACTATAAGTGTATCTAAAGATTGTGCAAACAAGAACTTAGTGAATTGTAACTCTAAGCTATCCATGGACGTAGGATTTTATAACTGAACCACGTAATCCTCTTGTGTCATTTTATATTACAGTTTACTGTTATATTTCATATAACTAGCCATACTTTCAGATCTCACAATTGGTATCAGAGCAGGTTCAATGACATACGAGTAAAGAAAGATCACGTTGATTTGAAGGCATAGAGTTTATACGAAATGGAGGATCCAGATCACAACCATCTATTCTTGATGATAGTAATTATTCATATTAGAAAGTAAGAATGATGATATATATCAAGTTGCTTGATGACAGGGCATGGACCAGTGTCCTAAGAGGTTGGACGCCATCGACAAAAGTGAATGCATTCAGAGCTTTAGAACTTAAAACTAAGCAGGATTGGACTGATGATGAACATAGGCATTCTAGTTGGAATTCATAGGCACTCAATGTGATTTTATAGCTGTTGATCTTAACAACTTTGGTCAAATTTTGGGATGTAAAGTGGCTAAAGAAGCATGGGACATTCTTGAGGTAAAACATGAAGGTACTGCTTCTGTTAAAAGATCTAAATTGATGGGATTGAATTTGCAATTTGGGAATCTAATGAGGCATGACGATGAGTCAATATCTGATTTTTATTTAAAGTTGTGTCATATTAAAAATTCTGCATATATGCTTGGTAGAACCTTTTCATATGCAAAAATTGTTGACCCAGGTATGGCAACCCAAGAGGGGGGGTGAATTGGGTTTTTATTTATCAAAACGGATTTAGAAAACTTTTCTTGAAAGATCAAAATTATATAACTCTTTCTTTGAGAATGAAGGTGAAGAAGATGAAATTAGAATTTATCAAAGATGCAATCAAAAGAATAATAATGATGAACAATCACAAGTACAAGTAAATGTAAAGAGGAAAGGGATAGAGAGAGTGCAAACTCAATTTACGTGGTTCGAGAAACCTTGCCTACGTCCACGGGCTCCTAGATCCACGAGCTAAGCTTTCCACTAAGTTGTAGAAATCTTTACAACTTGCTTGATGAACAACCTCACCAAGACTTTTTCCTTCAACTCTTGATAACACCACACCAAGAGTTCTTCTTGATGAACAAACCTCACCAAGGCAACTTTCTTCAACCCTTGATAACACCACACCAAGAGTTCTTCTTGATGAACAACCTCACCAAGGCAACTTCCTTCAACCCTTGATAACTCCACTCCAAGAGTTCTTCTTGATGAACAACCTCACCAAGGCAACTTCCTTCAACTCTTGATAACACCACACCAAGAATTCTTCTTGATGAACAACCTCACCAAGGCAACTTCCTTCAACTCTTGATAACACCACACCAAGAGTTCTTCTTGATGAACAACTCACCAAGGAAAGAGTTCTCTCAAGGATATCTTTTATCCTTTACAAGAAGATCTCACTCTCACACAATATAAGAACAAAGAAAAGTTTTTACAACAAAAGTACAACTCTCTTCAAAGAGTAGATAAAGAATACAAAAGCTCTCTAGACTTGATATTTCTCTTGGTTTTTTTGCTTGATAGATGCTTCTCTTGCTCTACTTGAATGCATGGGAGAATGGCTCCTTTTATAGGCAAATGAGATGAACTTAATCAAGTGAAGACACCATCTCCAAATTTTCTGCCACCATAAAAACCGTAATCTTGTCTGCCATTTTTGTCAATGTTCCGTTTGAAATTTGAAAATCTGTAAAACATAAAAGATCTGCACAATTGAATAATCTTTCCAACTCATCAAGAACCAAGTCATTTGGATATCTGTAGCTCATGATATGGCCAAAACACAATTCGGTGCTCATGTGACTTGATTTTTCTTTCTTGTGTCAGTCCACCAAATTGAATGATAATTCTGTCAGCACTCCGTTTGAAATTTGAATTTCTTCAAAACATGAAAATCTGCATATTTGAATAAGCTTTCCAAAACATTAAGAATCAAAGCATTTGGATATCTCTATCTTAAGATATGGCCAAAACACCATTCGGTGCTCATGTGAGTTGATTTTTCTTCTTTGTGTCAGTCCATCGAATTGCATGTCAATTAAGTCGGCCTTCTGTTTGAAATTTGAATTTTTTCAAAACATATGAAATGTTCCTCATTAAGTTCATCTTTCCATGCTGCAAGAATCAGTCATTTTGATTTTTCTAGCTCAAGATATGTCCTAAAGGAGTATTCGGTGCTCATGTCAGCTGCTTCCATTTGTCTTTCAACTTGCATGATGATTTGGACAACCTTGCACTTGAAATTTGAATTTTATTAAACATATGAAATGTTTTAAATTGAGTAAGCTTTCCAAAGGCTCAAGAATCACATCATTTGGATATTTGTAGAGATATATATGACCAATTGATTGAACATTGCTCATGTGTCACATTCCTTGAGTCAATCCTTGTTCTTAAACTTTGGTGCCTTTAACATGTAGTCTTCTCCTTAGCTTCAACACTTTCATTTTAATAAGCCTCTTCTTGATTTTAAATTATTTCAATGATCTTACTCTTGCACATAAATAAACATGTTAGTAAATCTCAATTAATCAATGTGTATTGTTATCATCAAAATTATCATGTAGCCTTAGGGCTAACAATCTCCCCCTTTTTGATGATGACAAACCATTGATTGCTTTAAAATATAATCTAAATCAAGAATGAAAATAAAATCAACAATAAGCAAAAAGAATAGCACTTGTTATGAATATAAGCAATCCAACTATTTCTCCCCCTTTTGTTATCATCAAAAAAAAATGTAATCAATTTAACTACTCCCCCTAAATATATTCTCCCC
>SNVD02001956.1:0-131726 GCA_013180625.2 Boswellia sacra | reverse complement strand
ATATCATCATCTAAATTCTTTGAAGAAATAACATTAGTTCATCAAATTCAACATGCATAGATTCTTCAATAGTAAGAGTCTTTTTGTTAAAAACTCTATATGCTTTACTATGGTTGGAGTAGCCAACAAAAATTCCAACATCGGCTTTGCATCAAATTTTCCAAGGTTATCCTTAGTGTTTAAAATAAAACATTTACATCCAAAAACTTTAAAAAATCCAATGTTGGGTTTTCTTCCTTTCCAAAGTTCATAAGGAGTTTTCTTTATTAAAGCTTTAATATGGACTCTATTGATTATAAAGCATGCGGTATTAACGGCTTCGGCCCAAAAATATTTTGGCAAATTATTTTGAAGTAACATGGTCCTAGCCATTTCTTAGATAGTCCTATTTTTCCTTTCAACAACACCATTTTGTTGTGGAGTTCTAGGTGAGGAAAAATTATGCTCAAAACCATTTTCATCACAAAGATTTTCAAATGCAAACATTGTCTACTTCACACCATGATCATCTCCTAATGGGACACAATAGAATACCCTTTTGATTTTGGACTCTTTTTGTAAATTTTGAAAAAGCTTGTATAGCCTCATTGTTAATTTTCAAGAATAATACCCAAGTGAATCTTGAATAATCATCCACAATAACAAAAACATAATACTTTCCACCAAGGCTTTGAGTTCTTGATGGTCCAAATAAATTCAAATAAAGTAATTGTAGAGGTTTATTTGTTGAAATAAATTTTTTTTTGTTTAAAAGAAATCTCACTTGTTTCCAAATTGACAAGCATTACAAATCTTATCCTTTTCAAATTTTATTTTTGGAAGACCATCAACTAAATCATTTTTAGAAATTTTTGAAATTGTGTCCATGCGAGCATGACCTAATCTTCTATGCCATAACCAAGCATCATGATTAACAATGAAACAATTTTTCACATGATCATCAATATCAATTGTATAAATATTACAACATCTATTACCAATAAATAATATCTTATTGTTACTAACATCCTTAATGACACATCTATTAGGTTCAAAAGTAACAAAATATCCCTTATCACACAATTAACTAATACTAATCAAATCATGTTTCAAACCATTAACAAGCAAAACATCTTTAATAATAGGTGAAGAAGGGTTACCAATATCACCATGTCCGATTACCCTTCCTTTGGCATTATCACCGAATGTCACATATCCTCCTTTCTTCATGATTAATCTTGATAACTTGGAGGCATCTCCGGTCATATGCCTTGAGCATCCACTATCTAAGTACCACTTGTGTTTGCCACTCCTTTGTTTCTACAATCAATATTAAAAGAGCGACTTTTTGGTACCCAAATGTTCTTGGGTCCTTGGGGGTTAGTTATGGTCCTTTTTGGAAACCATATTTGTTTCAAATTAGGATTTCTCTTAATGTAACAAGAATGCATTTTGTGTCCTTTTCTTCCACAATAATTACATGAATGATTAGGATTATTCCTAGAAAATGCATGAACAAAATAGTTTTTAAAATACTTTTGATTTTTATGACTTTTATATCCTAACCCTCTTTTATCAAAAACACACCTTTGGTTTTGTAACATAAAATTCAAATTTTTTGTGCTTTTTGTAAAACTATCAACAATATTTCTTAAGTCATTATTTTCCTTTTTCAAAATAACATTTTCTTTCTCTAATTTATCAAAATCCTTTTGTTTTAAAATCTCATTTTCAGTTTTTTAAAAAATATATTTGACTTTCCAAATTTTCAAAATCTTTTTGCTTTAAAATTTCATTTTCATTTTCTAAAGCTTCATTTATTTCCACCAAATCTTCTAAATGAGATAACATGATTTTTGACTTCTTTTTGAAAGCATTGATTTTTGAATTTTGTTTATCAACTTGAACATTTAAATTTTGAAATGCTTCAAGTAATTCATCATATGAAAGTTTAGGATCATAGTTTAGAATACTTACCTCAGCTTCACTTAAAGCCATGAAGCACATGTTTGCCATTTTGCAATCTTCTTCTTCATTCTCCTTCAAGGTGATTTCATGAGTCATGAGAGAACCCATAAGTTCTTCTAATGGTAGTTTGGTGAGGTCCTTTGCTTCTTGAATTGCCGTCACCTTTGGCTCCCAAGATTTCGGTAGACACCTAAGAATCTTTCTCACCATTTCAACATTAGAATAAGATTTACCGAGAGATTTCAAACCATTGACAATATCCGTAAATCTAGTAAACATTTCAGAAATTGATTCATCCGATTTCATCTTAAAAAGCTCATAACTATGAACTAGCATACTATTTTGGATTCTTTAACTTGACTAGTTCCTTCATGAGTTACTTCAAGTGTGTGCCATATTTCTTGTGCCTAGAACAAGTAGAAATTCTATTAAACTCATTTCTATCTAGAGCACAATACAACACATTCATAGCTTTAGTATTCAAACTCAATTTCTTTTTATCATCTTCACTAAACTCTTTAGGTTCTTTAAGCATGCTTTCCTTATTTTCAATTTTGGTAGGAACAAAAGGTCCTTCTAAAACAATAGACCACAAATCATAATCAAAAGATTTCAAGAAAATACTCATTCTAGTTTTCCAATAAGAATAATCACTTCCATTAAAAAATGGAGGTCTAGAGATAGAAAGTCCCTCAACATATGAAGTTGAATTAAAAGTTTTCATAGCTCAAAAATCGATTAAGATTTAAAAAATTGAGCAACCTTGCTCTGATACCACTTGTTGACACAGGTATGGCAACCCAAGAGGGGGGGTGAATTGGGTTTTTATTTATCAAAACGGATTTAGAAAACTTTTTTTGAAAGATCAAAATTAGTTCACTCTTTCTTTGAAAATAAAGGTGAAGAAGATGAAATTAGAATTTATCAAAGATGAAATCAAAAGAATAATAATGATGAACAATCACAAGTGCAAGTAATGTAAAGAGGAAAGGGATAGAGAGAGTGCAAACTCAATTTACGTGGTTCGGCAAACCTTGCCTACGTCCACGGCTCCTAGCTCCATGAGCTAAGCTTTCCACTAAGTTGTAGAAATCTTTACAACTTGCTTGATGAACAACCTCACCAAGACTTTTTCTTCCAACTCTTGATAACCCCACACCAAGAGTTCTTCTTGATGAACAACCTCACCAAGGCAACTTCCTTCAACTCTTGATAACACCACACCAAGAGTTCTTCTTGATGAACAACCTCACCAAGGCAACTTCCTTCAACTCTTGATAACACCACACCAAGAGTTCTTCTTGATGAACACCCTCACCAAGGCAACTTCCTTCAACTCTTGATAACACCACACCAAGAGTTCTTCTTGATGAACAACCTCACCAAGGCAACTTCCTTCAACTCTTGATAACACCACACCAAAAGTTCTTCTTGATGAACAACCTCACCACTGTCTCTTATACACATCTAGATGTGTATAAGAGACAGATCTCACTCTCACCACAATACAAGAACAAAGATAATTTTTACAACAAAGTATAACTCTCTTCAAAGAGTAGATAAATAATATAAAAGCTCTCTAGACTTGATATTTCTCTTGCTTTTTGCTTGATAAAATGCTTCTCTTGCTCTACTTGAATGCATGGGAGAATGGCTCCTTTTATAGGCAAATGAGATGAACTTAATCAAGTGAAGACACCAACTCCAAATTTTCTGCCCACCATAAAAACCGTAATTTTGTCTTCCATTTTTGTCAATGTTTCGTTTGAAATTTGAAAATTTGCAACACATAAAAGATTTGCACATTTGAATAAGATTTCCAACGCATTAAGAATCAAGTCATTTGGATATCTGTAGCTCAAGATATGGCCAAAACACAATTCGGTGCTCATGTGGCTTGATTTTTCTTTCTTGTGTCAGTCCACCAAATTGAATGATAATTCTGTCAGCCCTCCGTTTGAAATTTGAATTTCTTCAAAACATGAAAGATCTGCATATTTGAATAATATTTCCAAAACATTAAGAATCAAAGCATTTGGATATCTCTATCTTAAGATATGGCCAAAACACCATTCGGTGCTCATGTGAGTTGATTTTTCTTCTTTGTGTCAGTCCACCGAATTGCATGTCAATTATGTCGGCCTTCTGTTTGAAATTTGAATTTTTTCAAAACATATGAAATGTTCTTCATTAAGTCATCTTTCCAATGCCGCAAGAATCAAGTCATTTTGATTTTTCTAGCTCAAGATATGTCCAAAGGAGTATTCGGTGCTCATGTCAGCTGCTTCCATTTGTCTTTCAACTTGCATGATGATTTGGACAACCTTGCACTTGAAATTTGAATTTCATTAAAACATATGAAATGTTGTAAATTGAGTAAGCTTTCCAAAGGCTCAAGAATCACGTCATTTAGATATTTGTAGAGATATATATGACCAATTGATTGAACATTGCTCATGTGTCACATTCCTTGAGTCAATCCTTGTTCTTAAACTTTGGTGCCTTTAACATGTAGTCTTCTCCTTAGCTTCAACACTTCATTTTAATAAGCCTCTTCTTGATTTTAAAATTATTTCAATGATCTTACTCTTGCACATAAATAAACATGTTAGTAAATCTCAATTAATCAATGTGTATTGTTATCATCAAAATTATCATGTAGCCTTAGGGCTAACAAAAATTATTAGTAAAATCATTATATTTGTTCCTAATAAATTTCAACTAAAAATCTCTACTATTGAAGAAGTAAAAAACATTGATGAGATAAGGGTTAATGAACTTGTTGGCATTCTTCAAAATTTTGAGATTAATCATAACACTAGGAAGCAAAAAAGTAAAAGCATTGCATTCACTATTAAGACTGAAAAATCTGATGATGAAAGTAATGATAAGTTTGATGAAATTGATTCAAAACAGATTGCTTTTCTAATAAAAAATTATGTTGAGTTCATGAAAAAGAAATTTTAGAAAAAAAAAAGAATCCACGAAAGATGTCAAGCCAAGTGATGAAAATTCAAAAAATTCAACAAGGAGAATGGCAAGAAAAATTCAAAACAACCTGACAAGACAGGGCAGATACAATGCTATGAGTGTTCTAGTTATGGGCATATTCAATCTGAATGCACTAATCCCAAAAAGAAGATGAACAAAGGAATGTTAGCCACATGGAGTGATGATTCGGAGACTGATTCAGATGACCAAGAAAACATGAACAATTTTGTTGCATTCATAACATCTGCAGATGAAGAAGGGAAATCTGTTATGTCCAACATAACCGACAACTGCAAAGAACTGATGATGAACATTTAGATGCAAAAAATGATCCTGAATGTTATGAGGAGTTGTAGGAAACCTATAATGCACTCTATACTGAATGGTTGAATCCGAAAGAGGAAATCAAAACTTTGAAGAAGGAAAATAAAGTGCTGAAATGTGAGAAAGCCTTTGCTGAAAACTGCATCAGTGAACTGGAATTTGCCTTGAAAGACAAAATAGAATATGTTGAGAAAATTATAATAGAATTGGTTGAAAGCAAGAAATGTGTTGATCAACTCATAATTGGTTTTGCAAAACTTGACCAATATTTGAGCCTTGGAAGATACAGTTCTAACAAACATGGCTTGGGTTACTCAAAAGGTAATATTGCATCTTAATCAAATACTATATTTAAGAAAGCTTCAACATCAAGAAACATTTCTCAACCAAGTTAAAAAAGGTCAAGTCCTAGCTTAAAAAGTAATAATGTTTTCATATCTCTTTTGAGTTCTTTTAAATCTAGTCCTAAAAAAGGAAGAAGTTTTGTTCCAACATGTTTTTTTTATGATATCAAAGGGCGTATTACACCTAGATGTTTTAAATTGTTGAGTCTTTTTCATGAAAGATCAAAGTAGTTCAAGTAGTTACCTAAAACTCGAAAGCAATGAGTTAAGAAAGATAGAACAACCTGCAATGTAACTCTTACTACACTTAATGATTCTTCTAATGACTTTTGGTATTTTGACAGTGGCTGTTCTAGGCACATGATTAGAAATAAGAATTTTTTGATAACTATTGAGTCATTCAAGGAAGGGAATGTCACATATGGTGATGGTGCAAAGAGCAAGGTAATCAGTAAGGAAACTTTAAATGTTAAAGGCTTTCCTGAATTTAAAAATGTTTTGCTTGTTGATGGACTGAAAACTAATCTAATTAGCATTAGTTAGATATGTGATGACATGTATGTTGTCAACTTTACTCAAAATAAACGCATGGTTTTAGATGATATAGGAAAATGCATCTTAGAAGGAAATAGATCTTCAGATAATTACTAGTTAACAAATGCATTTGATACTAAGATATTATGTTGGGAATTGTGGCATAAAAAGTTAAGACATTGAAACTGCGAAGATTTGGTGAAACTAACTAAATTAGGTGCTGTTATAGGTGTTCCTAAACTTAATGATAAAACCAACGGAATTTATGGACCATGTCAATTGGAAAACAAATTAGATAAGCACATAAGTCTATGTCACATCTTAGCACGTCTAAAATACTTGATTTGCTTCACATAGATTTGATGGCTCCTATATAGATTAAAAACATTTTGGGTAAGAGATATGTATTTGTTTGCATTGATGATTTCTCTAGTTATACTTGGGTTGATTTTATTAGAGAAAAATCTGACATTTTTTAAGCTTTCAAGAATCTTTGTGTTAAGCTTGAAAATGAGCAAAATAGGAATATTGGTAGGATAGTAAGGATAAGGAACGACAATGGCAAAGAATTTGAAAATGTCAGCTTCGCCGATTTTTTCAAATATCATGGAATTGAACATGAATTTTTAGCCCCCAAAACACATGAATAAAATGGTGTTATAGAGAGAAAGAACATGACACTTCAAGAGATGGCTAGAGTGATGCTCAATAGTAAGAAGTTGACCAAAAGGCTATGGGCTGAAGCAATTAGCACTACTTGTTATATTTCAAATAAGTTTTTCCAAGACCTAGCACTAACCAAACTCCTTATTAGATTTTAAGAGGAAGAAAACCTAACTTGAAGTATTTTCATGTCTTTGGATGTAGGTGTTATATCTTAAACGATAAGTCAATTCGATCCTAAAAGTGATGAAGGAGTCTTCGTGGGATATACACTGAACACTAAGCCATTTTGAGTTTGCAATCTTCGAACTAAGAATATAATGGAGTCAGCAAATGTAGTGTTTGATCACCTTGAGGATTATGCAAAGTAGTCTCATGAAGAAAGCATAACCAATCTCATAAAAAATGCAAAAAGTTTATACCATACAATAGTAACAACAAGAAGATTCTATTATTAAAAAGGAAACAACGGCTATTATAGCAGACGTAATACCGATATCTGATAGTATAGACTTGGACAGAAACTTAATTAGAAATAATGATGAGAGAAAAGATCCATTTTCTTGGATATAAAAGGCATATCAAACGAGTTCAATCATTAGAAGTCTAAAAGGAATGATGAAAACCAGAAGCAAAGGAAGAAATCAGGTAAGATTTGCTTGTCATGTTTGATTAATTGAGCCTAAAAATGTGAAAGAAGCTTTAAAATAGAAAGTTTGGATTCATTATATGCATGATGAATTTAATCAATTTAAAAGGAATGAAGCTTGGAAATTAGTTCCTAGGCCACAAAATGCAAATGTCTTTGGAACTAAATGGATATTTAAGAATAAAACTGATGAGAATAGACAAGTAGTTAGAAATAAAGCTAGGTTAGTAGCACAAGGTGACACACAAGTAAAAGGCATAGACTTTGATTAAACCTTTGCACCAGTAGCTAGACTTGAGTCTATCAAATTACTACTTGCTATTGCTTGCTTGCTTGATTTGAAATTGTATCAAATAGATGTCAAGACAACCTTCTGGAATGGCTATCTTAATTAAGAGGCTTTTGTTGAACAGCCTAAAGGATTTGAAGATCCTAAACATCTTGATTTTGTTTCCAAGTTGCATAAAGCTTTACATGGTTTGAAAAAAGCTCCTAGAGCTTGGTATGAAAGATTCACAAATTTTCTGATTAGGAAGGATATGCTAGAGGTAACAATGATAAGACTTTGTTTATCAAACATGCACTTAGTTATTTTATTGTTGCTCAAGTATATGTGGATGATATTGTGTTTGGCTCAACTAGCAAAAACAAGACTGATGAGTTTGTTGAGTTAATATAGGAAGAGTTTGAGATGGACATGGTAGGAGAACTATTGCAGGTTAAACAATTGGATGATGGGACATTCATATCTCAATTAAAATATCTTAAGAATCTTGTAAAGAAATTTGAACTTGAAAAGGCAAAACCTATGAGAACTCCTATCTATACTAACTTGAAACTTTCCAAAGATGATGCAGGAAAGAAGATTGATGCGAGTCTATATAGAAGCATCATTGGTAGCTTATTGTGCCTTACTGTGAGCGAACTAGATTTATGTTTTAGTGTAGGACTTTGTGTAAGATATCAAGCAAGTCTTAAGGAATCTCACTTGGTGGCAACCAAAAGAATCATCAGGTATGTTCATGGAATGTATGACTATAGAAAATGCTTTCTGAAGAAACAAATGCTTGTCTTTCAGGGTTTTAGTGATGATGATTGAGTAGGGAATACAGATGACAGAAAGAGCACATCAGGGGGATGTTTTTACCTTGGTACTAATTTGGTTTCTTGGCATAGAAAAAAAATTCCATCTCTTTGTCCACTACAAAAGCATAATACATTACAACAGGGAGTTATTGTACATAACTACTTTGGATGAAGCAAATGCTAAGTGATTATGATATTCAACAATGACTTATAACTGTATTTTGTGATAACACTAGTGCTATAAATATTTCCAAAAATCTATTTCAGCATTCTAGAACAAAACACGTTGACATAAGATACCATTTTATAAGAGAGGTTGTAAAGTCAAAGGTAATACACATTGAACACATCATCTCCACTGAAAAACAATTAGTTGACTTGTTCACTAAGGCATTAGATGCAACTAGATTTGAGAATATAAGAAAGGCCTTAGGCATTTGTCAGCTTTTTGAATATGCATTACTTTCTGTTATGTTAATTATATCAGTAATATCATAAGTTTTCTTCTAATCAAGCATGTGTGAGCTGTAATGACTGTTAGGTTTTTATTAAGATACTGATTAAAAATGAAAAAAATAGAGAGGGCTACCAATATATGATGTGTGAAAGTCATCATTAAGAGTAACCTCAAGGTATCTAAGAAATATGTTGAGGTCACCAACTCAAGTAGAAATGACTAACTCTATATTATGTGAAAGCTGTTGTATTTATTTCATAATCCAATGAGATTAATTTTTGTGAATATGTCAAAATATTATTTTTGACATCTCAATTGAATGAAAAATAAAGGTAAACAACTTTCTTATGGTGTTATAAACAGCCCTGAAATATGCTTTCTTATAGTGATTCATATAATGTCCAGATATTATTGTTATGTTAACTGTAATTATTTTCTGTTATGTTTTTTTATATCATACGATGTCATTTGAGTCTAACTGAAATTTGATTTTCCTTTTGTGTCCATACATCAAAAGTGGCATGTTAGCATTATTGGTTTGAATGGGTGAGCTTTCAGTGGTGAGAATCCTTTCTCTAATCGAATTCCTTATTTTAATCAAAATCATATTTTGAATTTGTATCATTAATGGTATGAATGAGTTTGTTTTGGAAATTCAATTAGAATTTGAAATTATATTGGTAACTGAACTGGGTTAGAATATTTTATTTTCAAGTGTATCACAAACTTAGTTAGGGCTATTTAGTTCTCTATCAAAATTGCGTTTTGCATTCTGCCTCTCTCTCTTATCTCTCTCGTGTATCTCTATTCTAGAACCCTTACATAGCTTTAGAACAACTCAAAACCCAACTAGGCTTGGGTTTTTGGCCCGCTGGGTCCGGGGCCCCCGTCGGACCCGACCAAATGGGGCGGGGCAAGACCCGCCCCGGAGTATTATTAGGGCGGGTATGGGCTGCAAAGTTTAGGACCCGTCCGGGGCGGGTCCGGGGCCTGATCCTTCATCTAGACCCGTTTGACTGGCCTCGCCCCGCACAATAAAAGGTTAAAAATTAAAAAAATTAAAATATAGGGACTTCAGGGAAATTAAAAGGGGTTATTTTGTTAACTTTTAATATATGTAGGTTTCCAGAATATCTGACAAACCATATAAAAATCGTTAATTCCATTCAGCACCCCCCCAAATTCCTAATCTAAAATTTGAAATCCCTAACACCTCCACGATCGAACCAGATTCCTAATCTGAAAATTGAAATCCCTAACACCTCCACGATCGAACCAGCCACGATCTCCACGAACCAGCCACGATCTGCACCGTCCAGTGTCCACCTTCATCGGTCAGAGTTGTTTACTCGTGTCCAGGCCGCTTGGACATCTCAGTCCTCGCCTCCTTGGTCGCGGTGACGTTTGGTCGTGGTGAATCACCACCGTCTGGTTCGTCTCTGACTCTGTCGCGATCGCTGCCCATACGCGGTCCACCATCTATCTCTGTCACGCTCACCACGGACTGCAGTCAGCCGCCTCTACTGCAACCAGTCATCATCTCGGTTGCTCACTGTAAGTGTGACGTTTTCCTCTCCTCTGTTGTTGTCACCGTCTCTGATAATATGAGTAATCAGTAATTTTGCTTGCTTTTTTTGTGGAATGTTGTTTATTGATTGCTTTTCTGATTAATGGTGATTGGTTTTTTTATTAATGCTGCTGGCTCACTGTAACTCTTTAAGTGTCACGTTTTGGCATTAACACTGAATGCTGTGAATATTTTTGCTGAATTGCAGTTATAAACATATGTTGTTGAATTTATGCTCACCGTCCTTATGCATGATTGGATTCTGGGTATAAACTTCATTTTGACATCGGAAGAGTTGATTGTGATTTTGATGAAGAAATTCATGGACATCGAAATTTATTTTTTTGTTATTGAGGTATTTCCCCTGCTTAATCTGTTTATTTCTTCTGAAATTTGGCCTCTGGTTTTGTTAGATTAAGATTGTATAATTGTATTATGAGTTGGTTAGTTTATCTGTTAAGTATGGGTGGCTAAAAAAAACAATTAAGTGATTTCTGTTTGTTTTTTAGATGGTACTTGGAATCTTGGTTCACTAATGAATGAATGAATCAAGTCTTTAGATGCTTTTGGGATGATTTTTCTTTTGGGATGATTTTATAGGTAAACAATGTCTTCACAACAAGAAGTGGGGATGTCAAACACAGTAAATCCAAATGTTGATTTAAGCCTTGATAAGGATTCGGAAGAGGTTGCAATATCTACTAGTAAGAGAGTGGTAGAAGAAGATGAAGATTTGTCTCAACCTAGTAAAAAGTCCAAGACCACATCGCTAGTTTGGCAACATTTTACAAAGATGGTTGTTGATGGACAGCCAAAAGCCCGTTGTAACCATTGTGGGACAAAATTAGTTACGAAGGCTTCGGATGGCACGTACCATTTAGACAAGCATTTGAGGAGATGTCGTCGAGCTAACCAACCAACCATGGAACAAAGCATTTTGAAATTCCAAAGACAAAGTGATGGAAGTCTTACAAACTTGGTAACACTTGATAAAGAGGATTTTGATAAGGATGTTTGTAGGGCTTTAGTTGCAAAAATGGTTATTTTGCATGAACTTCCATTGCATTTTGTTGAATATGAGGACTTTAGGAAAATGATGAATTATGTTCAACCTTTGTTTGGTCCCATGAGTAGAAGGACATTGAAGAATGAAATACACAAGTTGTTTGATAGTGAGAAAGATAGAACAATGGAATTATTTGAAAACATGCAAGCTAGGGTTGCTATAACAATTGATATATGGACTTCTACAAACCAAACAAAAGGGTATTAGGTCATAACAGCTCATTTCATTGACAACTCATGGAAACTCCACAATCGGATTTTAAGGTATGTCTTTAAAGTTGAAATCTTATGTTTTTTATTTATTCATATTAAATATAGTTTCTTATAATTTTTATGTTTATTATTGTTAGGTTTGTATATGTGCCAGCCCCACATACAGCAGAATGTCATAAAGAGGTATTGGTTAAGTGCTTGTATGATTGGAATTTGGAAAGGAAATTATCGACTTTAACTATGGATAATTGTTCTACCAATGATTCCATGATAAATCTAGTAGTTACTAGATTAGGAGATAGGCATTTGATGTTGGATGGGAAACTTTTTCACATGTGGTGTTGTGCTCATATATTGAACCCAATAGTTAACGATGGTTTAGATGTGATTGGAGAGAGCATTGAGAAAGTGAGGGATAGTGTTGCTTATTGGACATCTACACCTAAAAGAATTGAAATGTTTGAGGAGACAGCACGTCACTTGAAAGTGCCATTAAATAAAAAATCGTCTCTTGATTATAGAACTAGGTGGAACTCTACTTATAAGATGTTGAGCACTGCTTTAGCCTATAAAGATGTGTTTGCTCCTTTAAAAGAGCGTGATGGTCACTATAAGGATTTCCTATGGAAGAAGAGTGGTTAAAGGCAGCAGTTGTGTGTGAGCATTTAGAAAAATTTTATAAGTTGACTAAAATATTTTCTGGGACAAATTATCCTACAGCAAACAAGTTTTTTCCAGTAATTGGTGAGTTAAGATTATCTTTGACCTCTTGGCTTACATCTTCTTGCAACAAGATTCAGGAAATGGCTAGTGCAATGATAGAAAAGTTTGAAAAATATTGGAATGTTATCCATGTTGTGTTAGCTGTGGCTATTGTCTTGGATCCTGGATGTAAAATGGTAATGGTGGAGTTCGTATACAAGAAGATTTATGGAGATGATGCATTTGAGCATATTGAGAAAGTGCATAGTCTTTGCAAAGGCTTGGTGTTAGATTATCAATGTAGATTGGGTTTGGACGATGGGCAACGTGAAATTGACGCAATTTTACCAATTACTGAAGGTGCTGCAGGGGAAGGTGCATTAGGTGAGTTCATGATTGAATTTGAAAGATATAGGAAATCTACTAATATGGGATTGTAAAAGAAGTCTGAGTTAGATATTTATTTGGAGGATCATGTGGTTAGCAAGGGTCCAGACTTTGATATTTTACTTTGGTGGAAGATGAATGAAAGTAAATTTCCTATGTTGTCTGCCATTGCTAGAGATATTTTAGCTATTCCTGTGTCCACAGTTGCATCTGAGTCTGCTTTTAGCACTAGTGGTAGAGTTTTGAGTCCACATCGTAGTAGACTTCTTCCTGACACATTGGAGCCATTAATGTGTACCCAAAATTGGTTATGGCTACAAATGAGAGGTTATATTTCATATCAAGTATATTTTATCTATTATTATGTTTTTATTTCATTTCCATTTTCATTTATTAATTTGGTGATTAATGATTATGTTGCTAGGTGTAATTCCTCAAGAAAAGATGGTTGGAGGGGAATCACTACCGGATGATGAATGAAGAAGGAAGGTCATTGTTATTTTTGTGAGACATGTGGGATGTTTCGGAGTGCTTTTTTGTTGATGGCATCTTTGCGATGCTTCATTAGAATTTGGATGGACTTATATATGTTTTCCTTTTTTGTTGTGAGCATGACATATTGGATGGACTTATATTTGTTTTTTTTTTTTTGGTTGTGAGCATGTTGTATGGATGGACTTAAATATGTTTATTTTGGTTGTAAAAATGTTGCATTGGATGGACTTATATATGTCTTTTTTTGTTATGAACATGTTGTATTGGAGAGACTTAAGTATGTTTTTTTGTGGTTGCGACTTGTGAGCATGCTGTATTTGATGGACTTATATATGTTTTTTGTTTTTGTTTTTGTGAGTATTATGCACTTATTGAGTTAATTAGGTGATTTTATTTGATGTGTTGGTATCGTTTATTTGTTGGATTGTTGTTTACTAGGGATAGACATAATTATATTTAAATTTAATGGAAGTTTATAAGAAAAATATGAAAAAAAATTGTAAATAGACGGGGCGAGGCGGGTATGGGGCCATTGAATTTTTTTGGCCCCACCCCGCCCCACCCTGTTCAGGGGCAATGGGGCGGGGCGGGGCAAAAACAAACTCAGCGGGGCGGGGATGGATATCCCCTGCCCCGTACCCGCCCCACCCCGATTCCATCTCTAAACCCAACAATGGCATCTTTGATTGAGTTTGAGAAGTCCTCTAATAGCGCATCTTCATCTATCAATTCTAAACAAACTAGTCATGACAGTTTGTAATCACAGCAATTGCAACAACAACATGCAGAGGTTTCGAGTAATGTTGCAATGAGTGGTGATGAAACAATTTTAGTTGGGTGAATGAAAGACAAGATTAAGCCCAAGTTGATGAACACTTAAATATGTATGTTTAATAAGAGTTTAGTTCATCATATTGCATTAATAGTGTCATTAAATTCCTCAACTTAAGCATATTTGTAATCTTTGCATCTTTGGAATTAACTTTCTCTTAATTTTGGTTTTGTTACAGGTTCGGTAAAATGAGCATAACTCTCTATTTATAGATCAGAATGGTGCAATTCTTAATGTTTTGGAAAGCTGATTCAATTGTCTACAATATTTCATTTCAAAAGCATCATCAAATTCGGGCTCTTAGTGGACCAAAATTGGGCTTGAAGTGAACCCATCTACAATCTCGGCCTAGTCTGACCAGGCCTCAGTATTTGGACCGTATCTCTCAAAATATGTATCTAAATTGTGCAAATCAATATATTCTAGAAAGCTGAGAGAAATATCTACAGCTTTTAGGAAGACATATGATTGAAATTATCAACATTTCAATGTCAAAATTGATGGTCAAAGTCGGTGCCTAATGATCCCATTTGTCAAAGATATTTACAACTAATATTTGACAATTATGCCCTTGTAATTTGACAAGTTTGCCCCTGGATGTATCTATAAATAGAGGTGCCTTGTGACCCATTAGGGCATCTTGGCCTTGGCTGGAACATTTTGGTTTTGGCTAGGATCTTGTATTGTGTTTTATGTGTTTATGTTATTAATGAATTTCCTTTTTCTTGCATTTTATTTTCTATTATAATGTTCTTCTAATTTCTCTTTTGCTAAGGTGAAAGGGTGAAACCCTTGATACGAGAATAAGGATTCTCTAACCCTTAATATGTGCTTAATAATCTTAATCTTATAATGTTTATTCAATATTATTTATATTTAATTTCTTAATCATTATTGACACCACTCGTAAAGTGGAGGTCTTGATCCATTGTCGACAATCCTTGGCACATCAAATGCTTGGATCCTTTCTAGATGATATATGGTTCTTCCTTACCGACACGAACCTAGTTAGGAATCTTGATTTGTTGTAGACATATGATGATTGGCACATTGGATGCTTGAACCCATTTACAAGAAGTGGTATAAATATTGGTAATGAAACAAATATAATTCATATAACTAAAATGGGTTAATTATCCTTATTCGAAATATCAAGGGCGGATCCCCTAACCTTAGCTTTCATTATTATTGTGTTAATTTCTCTTGTGTTATTATCATCTATTGTTTATGAACTTGTTCTTTACTAATATTCATTGATATTATCTTGCCATCTCTTTGAATCAATCATATCATATTTGCTTATCTTATAATTTGTAGCGCTTAAATTCCCTTCCTCGTGGATCGACCCCGGACTCACCGGGTTTATTACTTCGACACTCCTATACTTGGGAGACAATCCTTTTTCGGATGTGTCAAGTTTTTGGCGCCGTTGCCGAGGAAGGTAAAAATTGGCGTGCAAAATTGTAAGTATTCTCTTTTCTCATCTTAGATCTAAATTTTTTATTTTTCTTTGTGTGTTCATCTTTTGCTCTCTTTTCTTCTCTCTTTCTTGCATGAAAATTTGGTCACGAACATCTAGTGGTAGACTTGTTAGAAAAACATCATCTTCCTTAGAAAACATGGCCAACAATCATGAGGAAATATTCACGGATGAAGGGGACAACGTTCGCAACAAAATGATCAAACCAACGAAGAACCCTCGGAAACTACATGAATCCGGTAAGGACTAGTGCAACATCTTGTGTAGTTTCTCCTCCAGATTCAATCCATTTCAATTTCAAACCAAGTTTTGTTCGACTTCTACCCACTTTTCATGGCCTTGACATGGAGAACCCATATTCGCACTTGAAACTCTTTGAAGAGGTATGTAGCTCCTACACTGACCCAAATTGTAGCATAAACACCATTAGATTAAAGCTTTTTCCTTTTTCTTTAAAAGATAAAGCTAGAACATGGCTACAAAATTTGAGGTCGAATTCCATCAGTTCATGGGATGAGATGAAACAACAATTTTTGAAAAAATTTTTTCCTACCCATAGAACAAATTCTCTTAAAAGACAAATTTCTGATTTCTCTCAGAAATAAGGGGAAACCCTTTACCAATGTTGGGATAGGTATAAGGAACTACTTAATACCTGTCCTCACCATGGTTTCGAAACTTGGAGAATAGTTGCACACTTCTATGAAGGGTTAACACCTCAAGATAGGCAACTAGTAGAATTAATGTGTAAAGGAGAATTTAAAGAAAAAGACCCTGAGGAAGCACTTGACTTCCTAGATTCCTTGGCAGAAAAGGCACAAAATTGGGACACTGCTGGCACCTATGAGGTACCAAGCAAGGCCCAAACCTCGACATCCAATAGAGGTATTTACAACCTTAGGGAAGACCATGACCTTCAAGCCAAATTTGCATCCCTAGCTAGAAAAGTCGAGGCTTTAGAAATGAAAAAGAGTGGTCAATTGAATTCTATTCAAGAAAATGTCTGTAACATTTGTGATGACAATGACCATTCTACTGATAATTGTCCAACTTTGCCTGCCTTTAGGGAATGTCTCCATGAAGAAGCCAATGCCTTGAACACTTTCAAAAGGCCAAATCACAATCCGTATTCACAAACCTACAATCCTGGTTGGAGAAATCATCCAAATTTTAGCTGGAAAAATGATAATGATGCAAAATCTTCACAAGTCCCTTTTCAAACACGACAAAATTTTTAAAATTCTCATGATCATGCATATGCTCATCCTCCTAGGAATGACTTTGAAGAAACATTGCATTCATTCATTACAAAGCAAGAGACTTTCAATAGTCAAACTGCTCAAACACTAGCAAATTTGTCAGTAACTCTTGCAAAATTTGCATCTACATGTAGCATCGAAGAGAAAGGAAAATTTCCTTCTCAAACATTGCAAAACCCCAAAGATCAATCTAACTCAAATGCAAGGAATTCAAATAACCATTATTTTGATCAAGCCAAGTTAGTCACGACCCTTCGCAATGGAAGGTTGTTGAAAAACACATTCCTAATCCTTGTGAGAAAGAAGAAGAATCGATCTCTAAAGGACAGGAAGAGGTTGCCAACCCAACACCTAGCGAAGAAGAAACCAAATCCTCATCTGTGCCTCCATTTCCTCAAGCATTAGCTACACCAAAGAAGCCAACTCACAATTCTGAAATCTTTGAAATTTTCAAACAGGTAAAGGTCAACATTCCCTTGCTTGATGTGATCAAACAAGTACCTTCTTATGCAAAGTTTTTGAAAGACTTGTGCATTGTGAAAAGAAAACTAAATGTGAAAAAGAAGGCCTTTCTAGCCGAGCAAGTAAGTGCTATTCTTCAAAATAATAATACAGTGAAATATAAGAATCCAGGTTGTCCTACAATTTCATGTGTTATTGGAGACCATAAAATTGAACAAGCTTTACTTGATCTTGGTGCTAGTGTGAATTTGCTTCCATACTCGGTTTTTCAAAAACTCAATCTAGGTGAGTTAAAACCAACTTCTGTGACTCTTTTGCTTGCTGATAGATCAATTAAAGTACCAAAAGGAATAGTAGAAGATGTGTTAGTTCAAGTCGATAAATTCATTTACCCAGTGGATTTTATCGTCTTGGACACACAACCAGTGGAAGTAAGCAATTTAATTCCGGTTATTTTAGGGCGTCCATTTCTAGCTACCTCTAATGCTTTGATTAATTGCAGGAATGGAGTCATGAAGCTATCATTTGGGAACATGACATTGGAACTTAATGTTATCAATATGTGGAAACAACCAAATGAAGAAGAAGATGAGATTAATGAGGCCAATGTAATTGAATCTATTGTGGAAGATCACATCCAAAAAGGTAGTTTTTCTGACCCTTTGGAAACTTGTTTAGTGAATTCGTTAGAAACAAGTACGGAACTAGAACATGATCTTTCTGATATGTGTTCTTTACTAGATTGTGCACAGATGTTGGAAAAAGGCTCAAAATCAAGATTTGAAGAATTGGGGCAAATGAATGAAAGCAAGGAAGAGGAAGCTCCCAAGTTGGAATTGAAGCCCTTACCTGAAGGACTGAAATATGCATATCTTGGGGAGAATCAGACATATCCGGTGGTAATTTCTTCATCCCTCACATGCGAGCAACAAGGTAAGTTGATAGAAGTGCTTAAAAGGCATAAAAATGCAATTGGTGGACTTTAAAAGATATAAAAGGCATTAACCCTTTAATTTGCACACATAGAATACATTTAGAGGAAAATGCCAAAACATCTCAACAACCTCAAAGGAGATTAAATCCACACATGAAAGAGGTCATTAGGGCTGAATTTCTCAAACTACTTGATGTGGGAATTATCTATCCTATTTCTAATAGTAAGTGGGTAAGCCCTACACAAGTAGTACCTAAAAAATCTGGCATTACAGTTGTTAAAAATGAAAAGGGGGAATTATTACCAACTCGTGTCTCGTCTAGTTGGAGGATGTGCATTGATTATAGAAAATTAAATGCTGTCACTAGAAAAGACCATTTTCCCTTACCTTTCCTTGACCAAATTCTTGAAAGAGTAGCAGGACACCCCTACTACTGCTTTCTTGATGGATACTCAAGCTATTACCAAATTCTCATTGCACTCGAAGACCAAGAAAAGACCACATTCACGTGCCCCTTTGGCACTTTTGCATTTAGGAGAATGCCTTTTGGACTTTGTAATGCTCCAGCTACTTTTCAAAGATGCATGCTAAGCATTTTTAGTGACATGGTCGAGCATTGTTTAGAAGTTTTCATGGATGATTTAACTATTTTGAATTAAATGCTTGCAAGTTACGTAAACTCCAACTGAGTGAACTTGAAGAAATCAGGAATGAGGCTTATGAAAATTCTAAAATCTACAAAGAAAAAATGAAGGTTTTTCATGATAAATCCATTGTTAGAAAATATTTTGAACCTTCACAAAAAGTTATTTTGTATGATTCAAGATTGCATTTGTTTCCTGGTAAACTTTGGTCTCGTTGGACTGGGCCTTTCATTGTTAAAAATGTTTTCCCTCATGGAGCAGTTGAAATTGAGAACCCAAAGAATGGTAATGTGTTTAAAGTTAATGGACAACGGTTAAAACCATTCTTTGAAAATTTTGACCAAAACGAAGAGTCTATTGCTTTAATTGATCTTTTTTAATGATTGATTTTCCCGGTCAAGTGGCGGATACGGTACTTCGTGACTTTTAAAGTCAGTTTTTCAGTTCCCTAAAAACTGTTGCTCACCTTGCATTCATTTTCCTTTCTTTTCTCGCATGGACACCATTCTCTCAAATCTACACAAACATTTTCCCTCTCTTCCTCCAAATGATTTGCTCAAAATTTACAAAGCTCGTGCAGAAAGACTAAGGTTGTTGATGCGTAAGGGTATTCCTGCTGATTTAAGATGGTTAATTGAAGCCAATGTTTGATTCTCTTGTGAGTTTTCAGATAATCTTGTTTCCCATATGCCAGGTTTGGGAAAAAGCTCTTATGCCAAAAAGCGAAGAGCGAAAAGGTTACAAGTTTGTCCCAGATGTGCAAGATGGACTTGTAACCAGCGTTGCCGCTTCTTGGGATATTTGTCTAACAATCGAGAGGATAAACTACAGTTCATCAAGAATGGACTGAGTAAGGAGTCTTTGGATGATATCCGAACGACTCGTGAGACGCAGTCTTGTGGACTTGTGCAGCGTGAAATTTTTAATTTGTGGACACAATTCCGAGATGAGCAGGAATGCTATAGTCTTGGAAATCTGACTCAAAACGACCCTGTTTGCCAGTTTATAAGAAAACTGGATGGGAAGCATATCCCCAATTCATAGAAGGTGTTTAAGCCGTTTCTGAACGTAAAACCAGAGGAAGATATGAGCCACAGTCACAACTACCTGTACATATGCATGCGTGCCATCATTTTTTAATTTTAATACCTTAGAGCTGTTATTTTTTAATTTGTATCTTTTGTTTGACTTATGGTGTCTTATTTCATCATCTTTTGAATTTTTATGCATTATTGTCAATTTTTTCAACAAACAATCGAGCTACCTAGATAGATATCATCATTAGCATAACTTTTTGCACTCCATAAATACCACATGTCTTGTTCTCTTCTTCACACATAGTTAGAGCATAGACATGGAGGGAACTTCAAAACGTCAAATCCAAAGGATATGTGTATTCTGTGGATCTCGACCAGGTAAAAGTGAAGAGTTCGTAGAAGTAGCGAATTATCTTGGTAGGCTACTGGCTGAAAGAAAGATTTATGTGCTTTATGGGGGAGGTAGCCTCGGGTTAATGGGTTGTGTGTCAACAGCTGCACATGTAGGAGGTACTCAAGTTTTAGGAGTTATTCCTAAAGCTTTGGCTGTAGAAAGTATTGTTGGAAAAACGGTTGGGAAGGAATTACAGGTCTCCTCTATGCATAAACGCATGGCACATATGCTCATCAATTCAGATGCCTTTATTGCTTTACCAGGTGGCTTTGGCACTCTTGGAGAAATTTTTCAAATTGCCTCTTGGGCCCAACTGAATCTCCATAAAAAACCCATAGGTTTGTTGAATGTTAAAAATTTCTTTGATCCTTTGATAAGTTTTGTTAATGCAGCTGTGGAACAAAATTTTATCCCTCATTCCGCGAGAAAGATCCTTGCTTCTGCCACTTCTGCTGGTGAGTTACTTGACAAATTACAAGAAGTTGAGTATGAACCTGACCCAGCTAGTACTCAAATTAATTGGGCAGGAGGGCAAAACAAAAAATGCAAATTGGATTTGAATCTCCGTTTGTAATTTTTTTCTTGTCCTTTATTTTATTTTATTTTATTTTTAGCGTGTTATTTTATGAGTCTTTCAGGTCATCTCTCTTGAATAACAGAAGCTTCAGGTAATGTCTCCTATACTTGATCTCTCTACATTTAAACATTGAGGACAATGTTTCATTTGGTTGGGGGGGAAGGATAGTAGACATAAGTGTTTCTTGAATTTTCTTTTTTCTTGCAAAAAAAAAACCGAGTTAGTAATTAGATTCAGAGTGCGGTGTAAGGGGTTCAAATCCTCTTGAGACGCATTCTGGGTCAGGAATGGCAGAGTAGGGAGGGCAAGTTTGAACTCTTGAAACCCATTCTAACCAATTTGTCATTTTATTTTGATTTTGTGAACTTATTTTAGCTAACCTAATATTATTTAGTCTTGATTTTTGAATTTTATAATAAGGAGGACTTATTCATTTCACTTTGAATTATTCAAATGTATGAACTCTCAAAACATTATCATTTAATAAACTATGTGCCTATGTACTCGTTAAGCAAGTATTCATAAACCTTTCTTCACACACACACACACACCTTGATGCATGATTGTGGGTGGCAAAATGAAATGTTGTAATATTTGAGTTCTTTTGTTTTGTTTAGGATAACAACACAAAGGAAGGGGAAAGTAAAAAAAAAAAAAAAGTGAAAAAAAGTAAAAAAAAAAAGAAGAGAGCAATTGTGGATAAGTTTGGTCTCGTAGCCTCCTTAATTCGAGCAATTAAGCTTGAGGGGTGCCTCAACACCTAATACCCTAAGACCAACTGGTTTGGGAGCTATTGGCGTAAAGCTCGCTACATGGATTAAGGAGAAAGCTTAATGGGATTGAACATTGCACTATCCACAAGTTTCTAAGCAAAAATAAAGCATCGGCAACCCGAGTCGTTAAGCTCATAGGGGTGTCTTAACACCTAATGCCCTAAGGCCAACTGGTCTGGGAGTCATTAGCCTAAGGCTCGCTACAGGGGTTAAAGATGCATTCTTTAAAAAAAAAAAGTATAAAATGAATGAATACCCCCTACCTAATGTTGTTAGCCTTAATAAACACTAGAACCGATATGGTTTATTCCTAATAAGCCCCATAGTCATGTGTCAACTGAGCACAAAAGAAGGTTTATGGATATCTTGACTGAAGGGCACATGAGTCATTTAAAAAAAAATCAATTGAGAGTTTGTTTATTTGGATAAAATCAAGGAGAGTGCAATAATGATCACCTTGGATGTAAAATTCTATAAATCACTTCTAAATAATAACGCTTTAATTGCTAAGGACTAGCAATAAGCTAGTTGGGGGGTGTGATGAACACTTAAATATGTATGTTTAATAAAAGTTTAGTTCATCGTATTGCATTAATAGTGTCATTAAATTCCTCAACTTAAGCATATTTGTAGTCTTTGCATCTTTGGAATTAACTTCCTCTTAATTTTGGTTTTGTTACAGGTTCGGTAAAATGAGCATAACTCTCTATTTATAGATCAGAATGGTGCAATTCTTAATGTTTTGGAAAGCTGATTCAATTGTCTACAAGATTGCATTTCACAAGCATCATCAAATTCGGGCTCTTAGTGGACCAAAATTGGGCTTGAAGTGAACCCATCTACAGTCTCGGCCCAGTCTGACCAGGCCTCAGTATTTGGACTGTATCTCTTAAAATATGTATCCAAATTGTACAAATCAATATGTTCTAGAAATCTGAGAGAAATATCTACAACTTTCATGAAGACATGTGATTAAAATTCTCAACATTTCAATGTCAAAATTGATGGTCAAATTCGGTGCCTAATGATCCCAATTGTCAAAGATATTTACAACTAATATTTGACAACTATGCCCTTGTAATTTGACAAGTTTGCCCCTGGATATATCTATAAATAGAGGTGCCTTGTGACCCATTAGGGCATCTTGGCCTTGGCTGAAACATTTTGGCTTTGGCTAGGATCTTGTATTGTGTTTTGTGTGTTTATGTTATTAATGAATTTCCTTTTTCTTGCATTTTATTTTCTTTCTATTATAATGTTCTTCTAATTTCTCTTTTGCTAAGGTGAAAGGGTGAAACCCTTGATATGAGAATAAGGATTCTCTAACCCTTAATATGTGCTTAATAATCTTAATCTTATAATGTTTATTCAATATGATTTATATTTAATTTCTTAATCAATCTTGACACCACTCGTAAAGTGGAGGTCTTGATCCATTGTCGACAATCCTTGGCACATCAAATGCTTGGATCCTTTCTAGATGATGTATGGTTCTTCCTTACCGACACGAATCTAGTTAGGAACCTTGATTTGTTGTAGACATATGGTGATTGGCACATTGGATGCTTGAACCCATTTACAAGAAGTGGTATAAATGTTGGTAATGAAACAAATATAATTCATATAACTAAAATGGGCTAATTATCCTTATTCGAAATATCAAGGGCGGATCCCCTAACTTTAGCTTTCATTATTATTATGTTAATTTCTCTTGTGTTATTATCATCTATTGTTTATGAACTTATTCTTTACTAATATTCATTGATATTATCTTGCCATCTCTTTGAATCAATCATATCATATTTTCTTATCTTATAATTTGTAGCGCTTAAATTCCATTCCTCGTGGATCGACCCCGGACTCACCGGGTTTATTACTTCGACACTCCTATACTTGGGAGACAATCCTATTTTCGGATGTGTCACAAGTTCAACAAATTTCTTACGGTTGAAGTGAAAAACAATTTTCTAAAATACACTTCAAAGAGGAAGTTACAGATTAAAAGACCAGTGAAGGTTTCAGATTTCAACCAATATGGATTAGGTGAGCTTTTTGAGTCCATCTACTAGACCAGAACGGTAAACAACTTTCTACCTCCCATTAAGACACTCGTTCAAGAATTTTATGCTAATATATCTGAGTCCATTGATGATCCAAAAAGCTATTATTATCATAAGGTATATTATAGAGGTAAATTGATGAAACTTTCTCCCTATGTGATTAATACATTTTTCAATATTCGTACTAGGAGCTTGCATTTTGTTAATGATAGTTTTGATATGGAGATTGTCCTTAAAGAGTTAACAGGTCGTGATGGCTTGGTGTGGAGCCCTAGAGAATGAATTAATCAACAATATCTCATCAAGAAATATAGGTTCTTGCATAAGATAGCTCAATTTGATTGGTTCCCTTCAATAGAACAAAATAACGTCAGAGATGATAGGGTGAAATTTCTGTTCTGTTTTGGCACCATTAGACCGATAAATTAGGCTTGTGGATATATAGGATGATAGTTTAGATTGCACCTTACAAATTTGATTATCACTTGCTTGTGTTTCCATGTTTAATTCAAGGCATTTTAGCCCAAAATAGTGTTCCTATAACTTCAAAAGAAACCTTTGAAATTTTGTCAAAGCTGATCACAAAAGGCTTCTTGACTATATTGCATGACAAATCTGATTTGTTTGCTCCTCAGCCGAAACCAAGAAGAGTTAGGAGAAATCCCATGAGTAATGTGGAAGAACAACTTGTTCTAATCAATGTTGCTCTAGCTGATATTGTAAAGCATATGAAAGAAATCAAAGCAAAGCAATTTGCATTGGAGAGGAAAATTGAAGGTAAAGATACTGCAGATGAACAACCTCTTATGAAAATTGATGAAATCATAGAGTAGCATCCAGAGGAGACTAGACTAGAAGAGGTACCAACTTAATAGACTGTTGTTAGAACAGATATAATAGTAGAAAAAAACAGGAGAAAAGGGATGACAAGCAAAAATCTAAAGGCACTAAGCTGAAAACACAAAAAGGGTGAAACTTGGCAATAAGAAATTTGCCAAGAAGCATGCTATTGACGAGGAAGTTTTGACGAACCAACTCATGCTCCACACGCTGATGAACCATTACATGCAGAACCAAATCAAGAAGTGACAGTCCCACCTGTTTCTCCACCACATGATGTAGGGCATTCACATGACACAACTCATGAACCAGAACAACTAGTAGATGAGATTCCATTTGCTCTTGCAGTTGAATCCCTTATGGAGATCTTGCGCAATATGAGGACCAATGCTGAAAAACTTAACAAGGCTATCTGTAAGATTGTGGCAGAAGTCACTGCCTCTTCATCAAATACAATAAAACAGCAGGCCACTCCAACTGCTTCTAAGCGACCTACTCTATCTGCCATAGGCAAAAGGTTTAAGACTAAAGCTAGCTAGTCCAAGAAAAGGTCTGAAATTTCATCTCTATCTCCTATTCGCAAATCAGCTAGATTTCACTGATTTGATATCAGTCTATGCATTTTTTTCATTTTTTATTTTTTGGAAATTTTGATTTTCATATGTGTTTATGATTATGTTTGTTATGCTCTAAACTAATCCTTACTTGAATTTAGAGGAAGATAGTAAGGAGGAGTCTTTATATTTGATTTGCTTTGTGATTTGTTATATATGCTCTGATTTGTTTATTTATAGGAACTAATTTGTTTTGTGTTTACTTTTTTGCTTGCATATTTGAATTGTGTTTAATGCAAATTATTTTATTTAGCTCTGATTATGTTAACACGTATAACTTTGCTGGCTAGTTATTTGATAGAATAGTCAAATTAGCTTTGATTCTTTTTCTTGCAAGTTATTTGCATTCAGTCATTTTTCTGTTATGAGTAATTTTGTTATGTGCACTATAACTGATAAGTCGTTATTCATTTTGGTATGGTATTTTCAGCTATGTTTGATATGTTTGTTTTCCGTTGTCTTAGACTTGTTTTCACATACAGATCATTATTTAGAAATAGTTTGATATTTTCATCACAAGTTACCAAAAAGGAGGAGATTGTTAATGTCAAATGTGACATAGTGGCATGTGCTATGCACATGATTATTTTGGACAAAATTGTAATTCAAATATTATGTTATATTCTTTCTTATTTTACTGTTTCTAGAAATCTATTTTAGGAATTATTTGATTCTCAGTGAATATCTCTTATTAGATTAGGATATTATTCTAGTATCCTAGTTCACTTAGGAGTATCTTTTATTTCTGTCCTAATTTGCTTAAGAGTTTATTTATAACACCTCTTATAGTATTGATTATTATCCTATTCTTGCCAATTGAGTTTGATTGAGATTTTACAGGATTATAGTGAGAAGGGCAACTGGATTTCACATTATATATATAACGTTATTTCACATAACTTATATGTAAGTGTATGTGTTATGGCATTTTAAGAAATATAGAAGAGAATTTCAACACAAAATTGGAATGCTTCTTTGATTATGTTTTATGAGTGATTTATTCATATATGAGAGGTTGTGATCGTGCATGAATTTTGTTTATATTTGTTTGAGTTAGTTTTCACTCGAGAGAACTTACTAGTTGAGTATTAATGTATTTCAGTGTCAAACATCGGTGTTATCTTTTACTTAATAGTATGTTGTTAAGTTGTCAGCAATAGAGAGTAGGTAGTGTCACTAGAGTTTAAGATCTTGGGGGATTTTGTTTTACAAAGATTAGGTTAGTATGTGAGAGTGAGTCAGCACTATAAACGCACCTAAAGATTGTACAAACAAGAACTTAGTGAATTGCTAAGCTTTCCGTGCACGTAGACTTTTGTAACTGAACCACGTAAATCCTCCTGTGCCATTTTATATTACAACTTACTATTATATTACGTATCACTAACCATACTTTTAGATCTCATAGTTTACATACCTCTAAAGAAATTGCTTAATTAAACCAACACAGGCCTAACCCTGTTAGGTAAGATTCTTCATATTGCTTTTGGAAGAAGTTGTTGCATTAATCTGACAATCATGACTTTTAAGACCATAAATTTTATGTTCCTTTAGTTGCACACACATGATATATTGGATGAATACCTATCTGTAACTTTTACACAAGAGTATACCTTGCAAAAGATTTCCTTCTTACTTCGAGTCAACGAGCACTACAAGAATTTTTCTTATATTTGACACTCTTATATTTTTTTATTTGGCGATTTTATTAAAAAGTGTCACTTATAACATGTAATTAAAAGTCAAACCTTTTTTTCTTTACATATTTGGCACATTTTGTCTTTACTTTAAATATATATTTGTCACTTATTAAACGAGTAAAAAATATAAATAAATAAAACCTACCTAATCAACGTTTTTCACACTTTCTCCTCTCCGCTTACATTTTCTCTTTTACCCTAGCCACACCTTTCTTTCGCTTTGCCTCCTTCCCAGCCGCTGTCGCTCCTTAGAAACCCTAAAAGCGTTGACTCACCAATTTGACTCAATGGGTCGAGTTATCCGAGCGCAGAGAAAAGGAGCAGGCTCCGTCTTCAAGTCCCACACCTACCACCGAAAGGGTTCGGCTCCGCTCCGTTCACTCGATTTCGGGAACGGAACGGTTACTTGAAGGGTGTGGTGACGGAGATCATCCACGATCCGGGTCGAGGCGCGCCTTTAGCTCGATTGACGTTCCGACACCCGTTTCGTTACCAGCATCAGAAGGACCTGTTCGATCATCAGTTAATTTGTTTGAAGATCTAGCTTGTCTGTTGAAGATCGAAACGGTTTGTAGTCACCCAAATGGTTTGTCACTACTCTATCCTCACCAATCACCCAAACCCTGCACCATCCAACCATTTCTTTAACCTAAATAGTTCGATTTCTCAGCATTTCTTCCCCCTTTCTTTACTTTGAAAAATAAATAAATAATTGTAGTATTTATTAGTTCCTTTTTTGTTTTTATTTCAGGTTCTTATTTCTGGTCTTGTATTTTAATCTTTGGCAATTAATCAGAGATGCTTGTTGAGTACCAATACCATAGCAGCGGCCGTTGGTGAATCAAAAAATCTGATTGAGAAAAATGGTGTGAAAGCTGCTTCTAAAGGAGGCCAAAAATCAAGAGATTAAAGTCAAAGCAAGACCGACGATGGAAAATTGGTTCATGGAGGGGTAAACTTATTTAATTTTATTTTAAAGAAAGAAAAAATTATATTAATATTAATTAATTTATCCTATCTACAATTTTATTTAACTTACGTGGCATGCTATCTTTGGCCTATCGACTTGCGGGCACAAAAGAAGAATGAAACGAAAATTAAATATGGTTTGATGTCCGCTTCCCTTCAAACTTCTTCTAAGTCTGTAAGTATATAAAGCTTTAGAAATTCTTTTAAAATTTATCTATCTGTTGGGTGATTTCATGAGATAGATAGAGAAAAAGGGTGATGTTTAGCCTGGTTGGAGTATCACAATGCAAGTAGAGGTAGACAGAGTTCGATTTGATTCATTACTTGCTATGGTAAGAGTTCTATTTCTTCACTATAATCACATGATCGTGTGCTGGAGTTAGTGGTGAAATCTTCATCAATGATTCAATGTTTGAGTTTAATGTTGTATGTAAATTAGTTTTAAGGTTTCTTTAATTTGTCGACATGAAATTCTGGTTTAATACAAGAATGCTTAGAACTTTCTTTTCTTTTTTAATTAATTTATTTAAACTGTTAGTACTTTTATATATTGCTTGTTATATGTTATGACTGACATAGCGAGCCCTATTGGTTAAAATATATACATGTTGGTTTAAAGATTGCTTAAAGTAAGCACAGTTAGATTAGATAGGTCAATCGTAAATATAAATTAAAGGACCATTCGTGGAGTGCTACATGAAAAAGAATGCCATATAGCTAGGTAGCTAGGTTCATGATATGGTTAATTAATTGATAATTTCTTGATGCTTTTTGTTTATTTTTTTAATTGTTTGCAACGAGATTTGTGAGGCAACCACGTAGGATTTACCTAAGAAACTTAGGGAAGCGAAGAAATTGATGACTTGTACACATTAATTTTCTTTGCAATACAAGTGCTAGTTGGTCACCGAGTATTTTAATTAGCTAGGAAATATAACCATGAAGGATTAACTCTTAGCCTTGTTTTATTATTCCAAAGTCAAGACTCATCTTAAGTATAGTCTTTAGAAATTAACCATAAATGTGGAATCTTTTTTCCTAGAAAAATAAAGTCTCCAGCTAGCTACAATATTTTCTCAAGTGGATTTGACTTGTAGTAATTTGAATATATCTTTTAATCACGTAGAATTGGATCTGGTAGTCTTCATTGGCAATCAAAATTTTTAGTTACAATTTAATTGTGTGGATAATGTTAGTTTTAGTATTTCGTAAATTTGTTGATATGAAATTTTGGCAGGAATGCTAAAATCTTGCTTTAAAAAAAAAAGTAGACCAAGATTATTCATTAGTTAATTTTATTTTCAAGTTTTGCTTAAAATTTTCTTTAAACGTGGTCAATCAGTTTTTTAGTTGATTTTGTATTGTATCTTTGAATTTGAATTGAGGAAACCAGAGAAAGAAGCTTAGAATAATAGAAGTTATTAGTGAATTGTAATTGTAGATAGGATCAAAATATACTCTTTTTCTTTTCATAATTGATTTGTATATAATTCTCCACTTTTAAAAATAGAGAATATAAAAATAAAATAATTACATGACAAAAACATTCTAAAATTTTTTCTTAAATAACTGTTTATTGTTTACATCTTTTAATTTGTGAAAAAGTTAAAAGCAAAGAAGTTTGATTGCTTAACTTTGGCTTAATTTGACCTTTTATTTGGAGAGAGTTATGAACCTCTATTAGTTACAGGTTGATCATGGCAGTACTACCTCAATTTAAGTTTTTAATTCTTTAAGAATAGTTTTGAAAATGAATTTTCTTCATAAAATAAAGTTTTGCTGCATCATTTTAAGTTATCTGATGAAAGTTTATTTCCTCAAGTTTGATGTGTACTTAAGGTTTAGTTTAATTAAGTGAACTGTTCTCTCCCTCAAAGCTCATTTGATTGATTAAATTTCATTCTTTACTATGTTGGACTGTACTTTTTTTTTTTAAGTTTTACTCTCCCCATTTTCGCTTCTTATATGCAGCATCTTCTATAAACATGTGATCCCCTAACGTCAATGGCTACTATAATTAAGTGCACATGAGGATACTAGTTTGGTTGGAATTTATTACTTTCTTATCAACTAAAGACACTGGCACTATTGTCTACACTATTATTCTACTTGCGTTCTGAACCTTCTAACATTACATCACCCAATTTTGAACTATGATAAGATGTAATAGAAACATTCTTGATATAATAAAAATACCTTGGATACAGATCTAATTTCTGCCACTTATATAGTAATGAGAGAAAGCTTTAGGGCAAAAACAGAGATGGGAATAGATGGATCTAGGGGACAATAAAGAATTGATATATCATATGGGCCTTGGATGACATCAAACTGGACGTAGCATAGAAAAGATTTTGCTTTCTTTATAACATTGTATAGGCAATTTAAAGCATCTGGTATAGATTGGAGAGAGATGTATCATAGTTTTTGATATATAATTGGTGGCGTTAGGTGAAGTGTTTCTTTGGGAGTGTGTTGATTTATTTATTTATTTTTTCACTCATGATAAGAATGGATGTGATATGAGTTGCATCTATTATGTGAATTCTTTAGGATATTTGTAACTTAATTTGTTGATCTACATGTGATTGATTCTTCAGCTTGTACTTAGCTTAGCTGTTGCATCTAGAATAAAATGATGATTTCAATTGAAAATCTTAGAAAATTGTTAATGTAGCAGCTTTGTGAGCAGCAGGAGAGTTCAAGTGGTGATTTGGATCCATATCCTAGCAAACCAACAATATAGCATGATAAACATAGTCGACTAACCAGAAAAGTCAAAAAAGTGTAAGGTACAACTACATATTTTCATTTATCGACCTGTGAAAACAGTTAAAAAACAAACAATTTATAAACAAAACAAAAGGAAACGACTACAAAGCACAAGCACCTTTACAAATTGTTAAGTATAAAATATTATCTATTGTATTAGAAAAGACTAAAAGAGTTAATGCTAAGATATGAAACTGGAGCTTGCTGAAACTAGTGAGTTATGACAAGCTTTCTTGCAGTTTATGTCCTTTCTATTTGTCAAATTATTATGGGTAGGAAAGTTCAGGACTTGTTTTACTTTTGTGTTCAATTAATTATGGTCGTGGAATGTCGTTTTGAAAGTCAACTGAGGAAATGTGAAAATGAGGATTCTTTGAAATGGGTGGATCAGTTTTTACTTGGCTGATCAACAAGAAGGGGATGAAGAGAGCGTTTTTTATGGATTGAATCATAGAAGTGCTGCATCACAATTAAAATTCTTAGTAGTCTGTTATAAAATTTGGATTATAATGCGTGATTTTGGGTAATATATTGTTATGATGGTATTTGAGGGAAGGCTCTGGACAGATTGGCTTCTAGGATATGGGATGAGTTGATTTATAACTTATTTAAGGAATTGTAAAAGAAAATGTATGTGGATTTTCATAGGTATTGTCTTAAACTTATTAATGGTAAAGGATTTTATGATGAATAATAAATATTGATCACAAGTTCTTATTCCACATTTTGCATGGCAAGTGATGTTACCTTGAGATATTTCATCACTTGCCTCATTAACTCAACATCCGCACCACTTTACAATACTACATCACTTGGCTCACTTGGGATCAATAGTTTGTTCTTTTATCATAGCTTGGCTATCTCCAGTATAATAGAAAGAATGTTAGCTGCTAACCCCTAGACTCTACTAATCAGATTTTTGAATCAGTTTGCTAAGAAAGAGTTCAAATTTTAGCTTGCTACAATCTCATATGGCGAGTCGCCCTTCCTATATTGTGAATTATATGAGCAGTAAATAGCTTAATCAGTACTGGTGTGTACAAATGTATAGATTTAATGCATTCTTTGGCAGCACAAATTCTTCAGACTTCACACCTTTTTTATAAATGGAACCTGTGTAATGGGCTAGACTACTGGCTTTGGGCGCAGCCCTAAGGAATTGATTGCAGTCAATGTGAGTCGAATCTTTTAGTCCTATGCTTTCTAGGCACCAAGGCCAATTGAATTTTCCGTTGTGCTTAAGAAAGTTTCTATTGAACTTAAAAAATCATGCTCATACCTGCTTTCGAACCTGTAGACAATAAAAAAGATGGGCTTTATTATGGTGCTGAGATAAATATATAGTATCTTCTGCTAAATAGCTTATTGATTTGTACTAACAGTCAAGACTCTTTCTATTTTTGGAACATGGGACATGGTAACATGTTTGCATGATGTATTTAGGATAGAAGACATATAAGTAGTAAGTATTTTGTTGACTCGTACCATGCTTATGTCATTAAATAATGGGTTTGTGTTCACTGGCATCATGTAATATTACTCAACATGCAAACTCAAATAGTCTACATGTAATAATAGTTGATGTACAAAGCTATTCCAGTGCCTCAAGCACAGCTCGTTTTGAGATTTTCCAGAAGCAGCTTCAGATTATGCAAAAGTATCGTGGAGATCCAAATGTCCGATATGCACGGCTCGCTACTTCTAAAGGAGCAGTGCCTACGATCATTTTGTATGGGCTTGGGCTTTGTGGTACATCCGCAACTCAGTCTACATATGGTATTCATGTCAATCTCACTGCTTTTCCTGACACCAGGTTTGAACTTTTCCTTCTCGTTTAGTCAATTCATCGTAATGTTTGCCTATTCAATTTTTTGAGTTATGTGGATAAATTCAATTTTTTGTCAACCTTCCTCTCTGTTGCTATTTCTTGTCATTTGTGTTAATCTTTGACTTTTACTGTTTTATGTCCTTTTATACTGGCTATTGATTGGACTTTGGACTTGATTACAGTGCTAATTATTGTGATGTTGACGAAAATGGAGTACGACACATGGTATTTTATCGTGTGATAATGGGGAATATGGAGCATTTACGCCCTGGAACTAAACAATTTTATCCCAGCAAAGAGGATTTGGATAGTGGACTTGATGATCCACAAAATCTAAGACATTATATAGTTTGGAATATGAATGTTAATACCCATATTAACCCATAATTTGTTGTTAGTTTCAAGATTGCTTTGAAAGAAGGTGATCTATTACTCTTTTAGAGTTTTTTGTTACTTTTAATATATTTTAATTTTTTTAACGACTTTGAATTTTGTATATCTACATTTTAAGAGTGCTACTAATCAACAAATTGGTCAGCTCTTGGATGGTATTATTAGAAAAATTGTCAAATATGATGAAATTCAAAAATATAATCATATTTATCAGTTCAAAAAGCGTCAAATATGAGAAAATTTGAAAAAATTAATCATATTTAACGCTCAAAAGCGTCAAATATGATAAAATTTTAAAAAAATCATTGGTTACAATATCATATTTATCAGTTCAAAAGCGTCAAATATGATCAAATTCAAAAAAATAATCGTTATAAAATCATATTTATCATTTAAAAAGCGTCAAATATGACAATTAAAAAAGTTAACCATATTTATTAGGCAAAAAGCGATAAATATGTTACAATTCAAAAAATTTGACCGTTACAACCTAACAAATTTGACAAAAAAAAGTGACAAATATGGTTAAATTCAAAAAAATAACCGTTACAAAATCATTTTTATCGTTTAAAAAGCGTCAAATATGATAAAATTAAAAAAGTTAACCATATTTATCGGGCAAAAAGCGATAAATATGTTGCAATTCAAAAAATTTGACCGTTACAACCTAACAAATTTGACAAAAAAAGTGACAATTATGTTATTTTTTTACTGTATCTTTGCGGTTATACTTGACGTTTTTATGTGACAAATATGGGTGTTACTATATTTGGCGTTTTGACTGACCGCCAAATATAACCAAATCGACTATATTTGGCGGTGCCATTGGTGTCGTTTTTCTGATCGCCAAATATATACATATTTGACGGTCAAAGACCGCCAAATATGACATTTTTTCTTGTAGTGGAGAAACAAGCACATGGCAAGATTTTTTTACCTCCAACAACTTGTGGATGAAGGGCTGGTGTTATATCCATGTCCTTCATATCAATAAGAGATTTTAAGTTGTTTTTTGTTTTCCCTTCAATATTCAACAATGTCCCAATAGTACTATCATAAATATTTTTCTTAATATGCATAACATCTAGGTTATGACATAAGATTGTTCTCCCAATATGGCAACATAAAAAAAATACATTTCTTTTTCCAACTGATATCATCACCATCATCTCATTTTTGCTTTCCACCATTTGTGGTTAAATGATGCTTCCCATATGTAACTGTAACTAAATTTTGTTGTTCTAGAATCTCACTCCCTATAAGTGAAATTAAAGCATGAGTGGCATTTAAAAATATTTGATGGCCCATATAACAAAACTTATGCCAATGTTTTAGCCTCTGATAAAGTGTTTTTATTGCAATATGGACAAGCGAAATGACCCTTCGTGCTTCATCCTGATAAATTAGCATATGCTAGGAAGTCACTTACAGTCCACAACATTGCTGCATGCATCTTAAAACTTTGTTTAGTTGATACATCAAACGTGTGAACATCATCATTCCATAAATCTTTCAACTTATCTATTAACGGTTGCATATATATGTCAATGTCATTTCCACGAGCACGACGCCTAGGAATGAGCATGACATAATGAAATTTGGTCTTTTCATGCACATCCAAGGTGGTAAATTTAATCATTAGGACAACAGGCCATGTAATATAAGCAACACTCATATTTCCAAATGGATTAAAACCATCACTAGTTAAACCCGGTCTAACATTTCGAAGGTCTAAAGCAAAATTTGGATATCGTTGATCAAAGTTTTTCCAAGCTTCAAAATCAGCAAGATGCCTTAGTTTACCATCTTTTATACACTATATCTCATGCCATTTCATAAATTCTGATGTTTTAGTTGACATGAAATACCTTTGAAGTCTTGGCTTCAAAGGAAAGTGGTGCAATACTTTAGCTGGTATTTTATGAGCTTCCCTAGATGAAGGTTTTCGTCATCAACAATGGATTTCCAACTAGAAAGCATCGTATACTGAACACTTTGAATCTTCTAACTTTCTCCTTCCAATACATAATCCAATCAATGGCATATGCATCATTTTTATTGTAACCAAGTCTCAAGTCACTTATAATTTTTTGTTTGTTTGATAAAATGACTTGGGTAAGGTTGCAGCTTCAGGTTATATTTCTTCCAAAAATTTAAGTAATACTATTACTGACTTGTCACTTCATCCTTAAAAACATTTAATGTGAAATAAACAAACAATGAAAGAAAGCTCGGTGAATGACTTACAACTTGGGTATAACTCTTGCTTGGCATCTTTTAACAAGTTATAAAATGATTCTACATCATCAATGGGAACTTGAGCACCTTCATCTATTGTATCACCAACTCCATCATCATTAATACCATCGTCTCCAAAATTGAAATCGCATCCAGAAATCCCAAATGCATAATTTAACAAACCATGCATATCATCCAATTGGTTTTCTTCTTCATTTCTTGTACTTGTTTCACACAATTCAAGTTTGCCATGGTATACCCACGTATTACGAAGATATCTAATGTCTATTCCATCGCATATCATATGTTGCCTGCAAGGACAACTAATCTTTTCATTGAAACTAATATTAGAAAAAGCAAAATCCAAAAATTTTGTAACGACAACTCTAAATTTTGTGTTGATTCCTGACTCATGAATCCAACCCTTATCCATAAGAGACTAAATGAAGTTGATTCTACCAAACATACATAAAATTTAAAAAGTGTTAGTTTAATAACATAAAAAACTAAGTAAATCATTGGATTTATTATGCAATTGTTTCAGTTATAATTTGTTCCTCTCATCTAACACATTACAATTAGAAGAAAATATCTTATATGTTTACATTTTTTCTTTTTCCTTTTTTTTTGTATGAATAATATATATATATATATATATATATATATATATAGACACACACATATATATGTACATATATATGTATGTGTCTTTAAGCAAGAAACATGTCACTTTAAAATATTATATATCTAACGATAAATAAAATTTTATATTTTATGAAATTTTAACAACTAATATAAGCATATGGACGAATTAAATTCCAGTATATAATTAGAACAAACATTATTGCTTGATAGCATATATACCACAACATTGACATTTAAGGTTTTGATAAATTTGACAAGTAAAAGCCTTTAAAATCGTATTATTTTGAATGATTTAATGTTTGTTAACCAAATATTAGCTTATAATTTCTCAAAATATTTGCTGAATTGTTTATTTACCTTAAGTATCACTGCATTAATTTTATATAATTAAGTTGCAATATACTAACCAAATAATAAAGTACTTTAGAAGGGAATAAATTAATAGATGCTTGTGAACAGGGCTTTTATCCCATCAAAGCATTTACGACCATAGACACTATGTCAAAGCCTATGTCGAGACTTAAGAAAATGCAAATGAGCCATGGGCATGTTTGGATAAACAAAGTCACCACCTAATTATTCAATTGGGAATGAATGGAGGCAATCCGATCCCTCGTTTCGGGACCTAAACTACCCTCATTTCTTCAGAGATGAGTTCGAGAAGTTAGGTACGAGTTATTCAACTTGCCCGTATCAAAGATCCGGCCTCCACTAGAGCATACCAAATAAGAATATCTCATGTTGACATACAATCCACCTAAGTTGTTAATTTTATGCACATATGTCATGTTTTATCTTCATTAGTCATGTGAGGTGATTATTCAATCAAAGCAGACGTATCTTCATACATAAACAGAAGAAGAAGAATAGATTACATTTCTTTCATACATGGGAGAAGGGAAAGAGGATTACAATAGTTGTTATTCGACAATAAAGTAAATTCTACTTTAACACTTCAAATATAACATTCATTCATTCATAAAATTAAAACATTCAATAATGGAAATCATATTCATGCATACAAGTCAATCAATTCGGGACTCGATAAATAGTGAATTCCTCACCATCATATGTGAGTATATTCAATGCTTATGAAGCCTTTTTTATGGCATTATTCAAATATGCATTCAATTATTCTAAGTGATGGTCCCTCACCACCAACGTGAGTCCACCATCACTTCATGGTATCATAAAATTAAACATGGATATTCAAACATGTGTTCACGTCAATCAATTAGAAATCTAACTAAAACCATAATTTAGAATCATGGCATTTCGACCTAAATTTGATAATTGTATCATGGTAATTCTACCTATTACTATTCTAGCATAATTCATATCAATTAATAAGAAATCGTGACATTTCTAGCCTATTCATAGTAATCATGGCATATTCTAGCCTAAGTCGAATAATCAAAATTAAACAAGGCTATTTTATCCTAATCCAAGTATTCAAATGGGTAATACGATAATTACGACCTATTCTATGCTATTTCCTAGCATGCTTCAAAACAATTATAAGCTCTTGTAATCATGTTTCTAATCCTGTGCTCTTATGCATCGTTCTAAGCATTTGCAAACAAAATTAAATTCCTAAACATGATTATAATAAAGAAGGCATAACAAACCTATCTCGACATGCTTATCCATCTCAAGCAAACAAATAAACATGTGTATTCTAAGCAAGAAACATAAGAAAATAGGGGGGAGAAGAGAAATCTGCTCTCAGGATGTACCCTTTCTAGGTTTAGAGCAATATAAAACACCTGAAAAGCTTTAAACTAGAAAAGACTTCTCGTATTCTTAAGCATATCTTCAAGAGGGAGAAGTGATGATTATATTCAATAATCAGTATCTTGAGAAGTAAGCCAATAGGGTTTATATAGGTGAGGGTTGGAGTTGAAAAAGGAAGCAAAGAAACGAAAAATGAAGGTTTCGAAATTTTCCAAGAATACACAACCAACAACTAGGCGGCTATTGGCAAACTGTTGGGTTGCTGTCAGTCAATAGTCGAGCAGCCATCTAATCATCGAGTGGCTGTTGGTCAACAATCGGGCGACTACTGGTCAGCTATTCTCCTTTTGATCCTTCATATTTTGGCACTTTGCAGTGTAGTCCCTTCCGACCTTTATCTGTTCGATCGAGCATAACTTTTCAAGTTCAACTCCGATTTGCAATTCATAAATTTATACAAAAAATAGACATCCATTGCTTCACAATAATATATGACCCATCATCAGATTCCTTTTGGATTAATTTCTATGATTTTTTGCAGTGACATCTTAGTTTTTGAGACATTTCATCGATTCCTTTTCACATTTCCTTTCTTGGCTTCAATGGGCATTTTGGTCATTTCTATGACTCGACATTCATCTTTGTTTCATCATCAATCTTCAAAAATTTAGTGTCTACAACTTGTCCCCTACTTTGGAGAAGTTTGTGAGAGACAAAAATTAACAAAGTACTATCGCTTCGTCTTTTCTCTTCATATCTTGGCATTTTCACTTTGGTCTTTACTCTATTAGACTTTCTCGTCATCTTCTTTCTCTCCTTCTACTCCTACAATAGGTGTGCCCATTCAATGGCTAAGGAGCCTAATCGAGGCCTAATGCGCCTATTTAAAGGCTAATTAAACATGGATATTCAAACATGTGTTCACGTCAATCAATTAGAAATCTAACTAAAGCAATAATCTAGAATCATGGCACTTCAACCAAAATTTGATAATTATATCATGGTAATTTTACCTATTGCTATTCTAGCATAATTCATATCAATTAATAAGAAACATTTCTAGCCTATTCATAGTTATCATGGCATATTCTAGCCTAAGTCAAACAATCAAAATTAAACAAGGCTATTCTATCCTAATCCAAGCATTCAAATAGGTAATAAGGCAATTCTAACTTATTCTATGATCTTTCCTAGCATGCTTCAAAACAATTATAAGTTCTTCTAATAATGTTTCTAATCATGTGCTCTTAATTAAGCATCATTTTAAGCATTTGCAAACAAAATTAAATTCCTAAACATGATTCTAATAAAGAAGGCATAACAAACTTACCTCGACATGCTTATCTATCTCAAAAAACAAATAAGGGTCAAACAATTCATAAAACCATAAACATGCATATTCTAAGCAAGAAACATAAGAAAATAGGGGGGAGAAGAGAAATCTGCTCTCAGGATGTACCCCTTCTATGTTTAGAGCAATATAAAACACCTGAAAAGCTTTAAACTGGAAAGGACTTCTCGTATCCTTGAGCATATCTTCATGAGGGAGAAGAGATGATTATATTCAATAATCAGTATCTTGAGAAGTAAGCCAATGGGGGTTTATATAGATGAGGGTTGGAGTTGAAAAAGGAAGCAAAGAAATGAAAAATGAAGGTTGGAATCGAAATTTTCCAAGAATACACCACCAACAGTTGGGCGGCTGTTGGCAAACCATTGGATGGCTATCAGTCAATAGTCAAGCAGCCGTCTAATCATCAGGTGACTATTGGCCAACAGTTGGGCGACTGTTGGTCAACTATTCTCCTTTTGATCCTTCATATTTTGGCACTTTGTAGTGCAGTCCCTTCCAACCTTCATCTGTTCGATCGTGCATAACTTTTCAAGTTCAACTCTGATTTGCAATTCATAAATTTATACGAAAAATAGACATCAGTTGCTTCACAACAATACATGACCCATCATCAGTTTCCTCTTAGATTAATTTCTATGATTTTTTGCAGTGACATCTCAATTTTTGAGACATTTCATTGATTCCTTTTCACATTTCCTTTCTTGGCTTATATAGGCATTTTGGTCATTTCTATGACTCGACATTCATCTTTGTTTCATCATCAATCTTCAAAAATTTAGTTTCTACAACTTTCCTCCTACTTTGGCGAAGTTTGTGAGACACAAAAATCAACAAAGTACTATCGCTTCGTCTTTTCTCCTCATATCTTGGCATTTTCACTTTGGTCTTCATTCTATTAGACTTTCTTGTCATCCTCTTTCTCTCCTTCTGCTCCCACAAAAGGTGTGCCCATTCAATGGCTAAGGGGCCTAATCAAGGGCTAATACTCCGATTTAAAAGCTAAGGTATGCCCATTTAAGGGCTAAGGTGCCTACTCGGGGGCTACAATGTGCCCATCTAAGAGCGGAGGTGTCCATTCAAGGATGAATGTACCCTTCTAAGGGATAGGATGCACCAAATCAAGGACTGAAGTGCCCATCTAAGGGCTGAGGTGCCCATTCCAAGGTGAATATGCCCATTTAAAGGCTGAGGTGCCCATTCAAAGGCAAATGATAGCATCCTTATGATGCTATGACAAAAAACTCCTCAGTGCACCTATTTCTTTGGGTTTCTAATACTCTTCAGTGTACCTATTTCTCAGGGTTTCTAGTACTTTTCAGTGTATCTACTTCCTAAGGTTTTGTAACATTCTTAACTGCGCTATTCTAAGGGCTTCAAGCAATCTTAGGTGCACCTACTTCTTAGGCTTTTCAACACTCTTCCGTGCGCCTCTTCTTAGGGCTTGTGCCTATTATAAGGACTTAAAACACTCTTATGTGCACCTACTTCTTAGGGTTTTCAATACTTTTTAGTGCGCCTCTTCTTAGGACTTGTGCCTCTTCTGTGGGCTTAAAACACTTTTAAGTGTGCCTACTTCTTAGGGTTTCCTTCTATTGCATGCCCACTGGGAAAACTTCAATCATGCACTGCTTTGCGATCTTTAGACCTTTTCATTATTCGTGCTTTTGGCTAATTATTCTTCATTCTTTCTTCAATCTTTTTTGACTTTGCATTTGTCGGGTTTCATGCCCTTCTTTTGAGTATTCTTCATACTTCTTTGATCTTCTTCAGCCTTTATATTCAACGTGTTTCATGCTCGAGTATTCTTAATTCTGTTCTCGATTCCTTCCGGTCTGCTAGAGAAATTCTTGATTTGTCATGTTCCCACATTATTCATTCTCGACTTTTTTTGCATTCGTCATTCTCTTCACTGGAGAGTTCTTATCATGTTATTAATTCTTTGCCTCATTGGGGATTTCTTCTATTGTCTTTGCAAGTTCCTACAAAATTCAAACATCTCTTGATGAATTCAATTTTTTACCTTCTTTGATGTGCTCTTTAACAAATTGCTTTCTAGTATCTGGATGAATTCTTCCACGTGATTCCGATCGAAAAATTCTATCGACCAAAAAATTCTATCGACTGATGTTACTCTTCTTTCTTTGTGAGTTGCTAACCTATTTCCATGGCCAGGTGTCACCAATGCTATTCAAATATTCCTTCAGTGTTTTAGGGTCGATGTAGAATTCTTCTTTTTCTTTTCTTTTCTCTCTATTTGCTTTCCTTCTCTTTTTCTTTCTTCCTCTTTTTTTTTTCACACATAGTATTTTTTAATACAAAAATTCCTTCTTTTGTGTGATGTCTTTCCTAATGGCATTGTGCATCATAATTTTCATTTCTCTCTAAATTGGTAGGATCGACCACTTTTGAATCATACGCCAATGAGAAAGGCGTCATGCTTGTCAAACTTTTGGGTGTTGTTCTATAACTTCATAACATAAGCAACAACTTCTTTGCCCAATCTTTGTATGTCTGCACCGTCTTGACCAACATCTTCTTGATTTTTTATACGCTACCTCTGTTGCTTCATTTGTCTGTGGCCTATATAGAGATAATTTACGATGTTCAATCCCATACTTCTCAAATAAGGCTTTAGTCTCAGCTTGAAAATGAACCCCATTGTTAGTGACAACATGATGTGGTACTCCAAATCTGCATATGATATTCTTTTCAATAAACTTCGCCATCTTCTTTGCCCCCAGTTTATTGTAAGACTCAGCTTCTATCCACTTGGCGAAGTAGTCAATCTCCACCACCATATATCGATGCCTATTAGAGGCTGAGGGCCTCATCTCACGTACAATGTCAATGCCCCATGTAGTAAAAGGCCACAACACTGTCTCTCCAAGGGTGGTTGGTGAATCAAGTTTCCATTGATCTGGCACCGGTGACACCTCTTCATGAATTGTACATAATCTATCTCTATGGCTAGCCAATAAAAGCCTTGCCTAATTATATTCTTCGCGAGCATTAATCCATTCGTCTGTGGCCCATATACACCACTATGGATTTCTTCCATTAGCCTTCTTACTTCTTCCTCATCAACACACCTCAATTGCATCCTGCCAGAGCATTTGAGACCACGACACTATGTTAAAGCCTTTTTTGAGATTTAAGGGAACACAAACGAGTCATGGGCACGTCTAGAGAAAGGACTCACCACCCAATTATTCAATTGGGAATAAATAGGGGCAATCTGATCCCTCGCTTTGGGACTAAACTACCCTCATTGCTTCAAAGATGGGTTTGGGAGGTTAGGTACAAGTCTTTCGACTCGCCCGAATGTGAATCCGACCTCCACTTGGGAAATACCAAATAGGAATAGTTCGTGTTATGACTTAGTCCACTTGGATTATTCATTTTATGCACACGGTTCCATTTTATCTTCATTAGTCATGTAGGGTGATTATTCAATCAATGTCAATTATATAAGCATCCATAGAAAGAGGGAGGAGAATGGAGTTACATTTCCTTTTAAACATAGGGAAAGAGGAGAACATTACAACATTGCTATTCAACAATAATATAATGTTCCATACATTCACGTACATTCGAAACTCAATAGATGATGAATTCCTCACTACCATATGTGAGTCTATTCAACGTCTATCAAGTTTCTTACATATCCATCTAAACATAGCTAAGGCATTCATTCTTAATGATGGTCCCTCACCATCAATGTCAGTCCACCATCACTTCATGACACTATACAATTACACTTCTAAATATGCAAACATTCATACATAAACAAATTATAAACCAAAGCCATAATCTAGTATCATGGCATTGTAGCCTAAATTTTGATAAATTCTATCATGACAATTCTACCTAGAGCTACTATAGCATAATTCATATCATGTGTCATCATGGCATTCCTAGCCTAAAACATAGTATTCATGGCATATTCTAGCCTAATTCATGGCATTCATAGCATATTCTAGCCTAGTTTAAACAATCATCAATCATAGCACACAAGGCCAAAATGGTAATTCTACATATTCTTATGCTATTTCCTAGCATTCATCAACGCAAGTAAATTTTCCTAGTATGATTCTAATCACGTGCTCTTAAGCATGATTCGAAACATGTTCTTGTTAATCATGATTCTAAGCATTCGTAATGAAAATAAATTCCTAAGCATGATTCTAAAAAAGGAAAGTTTGTAGACTTTTTTTCTTTTTTGGAAAAACTACTATTTACATAAAAAGAAAAACAAAAGTACAAGATACGAGGGGCATACCCCAAGAAGAGTACCTAGTACTCATAAGTCCAAAAGGAAAAAATAAAGCCCAAAGGCCCCAAACAAAACAAACGAAACATAGGGCCAAAGGCCCCAAACAAACAGAAGATGGCACATGGCCGAAAAGCAACCACAACAAAACTATCATCACCAAAACAACAAAACAAAAGGGCGCATTGGCCCAAGCAACAAAAAAACAAAGTCCAAGAAACAAAACTAACGATGTAGGCCCTATATGGTACGAAGCTGAGGAGTGATCACATACTTGGCCTCCAATGTTAGAAGCCAAGAGCGAACCAAAGCAAAAATCTTATCAATCACCTGACGACGAGTCCGATGATGCTGTTGATAAACACGATCATTTCTCTCATACCATAGAAACTAAACTGTAGCAGAAAAGACCAAACGTGCAAAGATATGTCCAAAATTCTTCCTGCCCTGAAGATGAAGAGAAGCCCAATGAAGTAGAGAGAGCCAACCAAAAGATGGCCAAACAATGAGTGTCTTAGCTGAAATCTCCCCCCATACAGAAGACGAGAAAGAATAGCTAAAGAAAAGATGCTGGTGAGTCTCATTTGCTGAAGCACAAAAAACACAGCCCGAAGAAGATAACATGCCATGACGCCGTAGTCGATCCATAGTATGAAGACGACTCAATAAAGCAAGCCAAAGAATAAAGGAGTGTCTTGGAACATGGCTAGGGAACCAAAGAAGATGATGAAAGGAGTTCACCGATCGTCTACTCCACAATAATTCCCATGCTGAGTCAATGGAGAAAATACCAGAAGTGTGGCCCTTCCAAACAATATGGTCAGGAGTCCCCATCATAGGCCGGATGCTGACAGAGTCCCAAACCCGTCCAAGGACCAACCCACCATCAGGAAAAGCCCAATCCCCATCCTGAATAATAGCCAAGACCTTGGCATTTAGGGGAAGACCTGTAGACGAAAGAGTCCTGAAAGGTAAGTTTGCAGGCTTACCTTTACAAGCTTATCCATCTTGCAAAACAAATTGGGTTAGAACAATTCATAATAATCCTAATCATGCTCCTAAGAATAAAAATAAAATCCTAAACATGCTTTTTCTAGGCAAGAAATATAGAAGAGAAAATAGGAGGGAGAAGAGAATTCTACTCTCAAGACGTACCCTTTTCGGGTTTAGAGCAATAGAACGCCTAAAAAATTATACTAAAAAAGACTTCCCAAATTCTTAAGCATGTCTTTAGGAAGGAGTGTAAACACTAGATTTTTAAGGCTCGAGAATGAAGTGAAAGATGAATGTTGAGCAAAGAAAATGACCAGAATGCCCTTGAGAGTCAAGAAGAAAAGTGTGAAAAGAAGATGATGAAGAGTTTGAAAGATCGACACATGACTTTGAAAACTCATAGAAATTAATCCGAAAGCAATATGGTGAGGAGTCATATATCTTTGTGAAGCTATGGATGTCTAGTTTTCATAGAAATTTATAGATCACAAATTGGAGTTGAATTCCAAAAGTTATGTATGATTGAAGGAGCAAAGGTTTGAAGGGATTGCATCAAGGATGATGAAAAAGGAAGGGGTTTAAAGGAAATTAGCCAACTGGCCATTAGACAGCCGCCCGACTGTCCAAGATAGCTACCCGACCATATGATAGCCACTCGACTATTGGCCAATGGCCGGGTATCCATCAGATGGCCGCCTGACCCTTGTTGGTTTATTTTCGAAAATTTGCTTAGAAAATTTCCTTTTTCATTTGCACCCTTCTTCTATATAAACCCTACTCCCTCCACTTTGTAACGCACACCGATTGTCAAATATAATCATCTCTTTCTCTCTTTTGAAGACACACTCAGGAATTTGAGAAGTCTTTTCCAATTTTTTTAATCGTTCTATTGGTCTAAACATTGAAAGGGTACGTCTTGAGAGTAGAATTATCTCATCCCTCCCATTTTCTTTTATGTTTCTTTCTCAGAAAAAACATATTTAGATTTTATTTTTATGCTTAGGAGCATGATTAGGGTTATGAATTGTGCTAACCCAATTTGTTTTGCAAGGTGGAAATGCTTGTCAAGGTAAGTCAGTCTTTCCTTTCCTTATTTACACAAGAGCAAAATGGTAATTCTACCTATTCTTATGCTATTTCCTAGCATTCATCAAAGCAGGTAAATTTTCCTAGTATGATTCTAATCATGTGCTCTTAAGCATGATTTTAAACATGTTCTCTTGAATCATGATTCTAAGCATTCGCAAAGAAAGTAAATTCCTAAGCATGATTCTAAAAATGGAAAGTTTGCGGACTTACCTTGACATGCTTATCCATCTTACAAAACAAATTGGGTTACAACAATTTATAATAATCCTAATCATGCTTCTAAGCATAAAAATAAAACCCTAAACATTCTTTTTCTAAGCAAGAAAAATAAAAGAGAAAATGGGAGGGAGGAGAGAATTCTGCTCTCAAGACTTACCCTTTTCGGGTTTAAAGTAATAGAACGTCTAAAAAATTATATTGGAAAAGACTTCTCAAATTCTTAAGCATGTTTTCAAGAGGGAGAAAGAGATGATTGTATTCGACAATCGGTGTGAATTACAAAGTGAAAGGAGTAAGGTTTTTATAAGAGAGGGGTGCAGACAAAAAAGGAAAATTTTCAAGCTAACTTCCGAAAATAAACTAACAAGGGCTAGGCAGCCATCCTCCAACAGCCAGGCAGCCATTTGATGGTTGCCCGGCCACCGGCATCGCCGGGTTGTCAGATGGCCGTGAAGCTATCTTGGACAACTAGGCGACTGTCCAATGGCCGATCGATCAATTTCTAGTAGCCCCTTTCCATTTTTGTCTTCCTTCAATGCAGCCCCTTTTAGACCTCTATTCCTTCGATCGAGCACAACTTCTCGAGTTCATTTTCAATTTGCGATCTGTAAATTCCTAAAATGGTAGACATTTGTAGCTTCCCAACGGTGTATGACTCATCATCAGATTCCTCCCGAATTAATTTTTGTGATTTTTCAAAATCTTATGTCCGTTTTCCATACTCTTCACCAACTTCTTCTCACCCTTCTTGATCTTCATGGGCATTTTGATCATTTTTATTGCTCAACATTCATCTTCATTCCTTTATCAAGCCTTGAAAATTCAATGTCTACAACATCCCTCCTTGATGACAATTAAATTGTTGGGCCAACCTTCATAGTATGACCCTATCTCTCTCGCTAGTCTTATCTGGTAAAATCCTCTCTTCCAGGTATCTTTTTAAGTCATAGAATGATGGCTTCTTATCCATTTTGACCTCTATTACATGAGGTTCCATATAACAAGGACCCCATGCTTGTGATATGACTATTGGTCTCACCAACAATTCTTGGGTACTCACCCAAACTAATGCCAAACAGGCCAAAGCATCAGCAATCTGATTCTCATTTCTAGAGAGACGGGTAAGGGTACACTGCTTGAACTTCCCAATCAACCTTTTGATGTGCTCAAGGTACGGTTTCAATCTTTATTTTTGTAGATTCCAATCTTTATTAGCTTGAGAGATGACTTGTTTTAGATTTTCCAACACTTCTATTTCACAATGCCCATTGCAACCACAACTTCTAAACCAAAGGCACAGGCTTCATATTCAGTCATGTTGTTGGTGACTTTCAACTCCAATTTCTTAGTGAATGGAATGACTTCTTCAGTTGGTGATACTAGAATAACTTCTATTAACTCATGGCAAATGTCCCCATTTTGTTCTTATGGGTGACTTGACATGTGGCATTCATTCATGGTTCTATGAGGCTCAAGTTAATGTTATCCCAATCATAAGAATTTACATCCACAGTCATGCAATTCAACTTAGGTTTTGGATATTCATCTTATTGGAAATTTCTAGATTCATCTACATGGGCTTGAATCTGAAGGGTCCAATAGTTTAAGCTCCTTCGAGCGAGAGATACCCTTTTGGGCCTGTCTTTTTTAATACCAATTCAATGGTACATGCTTAAAGGTGGTGACACCAACATGAATCATGCAGGGGTTGAATGGAGCCAAAGACTTCTCATGTCAATGCCACACGGCTAGTTTAGGTAGTTTGTGCTCATTGTGTGCAAAAGTGTAGTGATGCAAAGACTCAAAATATCAACATGAGCTATTAGAATTTGGCATCCCAATCGGAATCAACTTCTCTTATACCCAATGGAGTCGCCACTGTGAATGGTGCTTTCATCCCACCATAGCATTTGCGACCACAACACTGTGTCAAAGCTTCTTTTGAGACTCAAGGGAACACAAACGAGCCATAGGCACGTCTGGAGAAATGGAGTTGTCACCAAATTATTCAATTGGGAATGAATGAGGGAAATGCGATCCCTTGCTTCAGGACTTGAACCACCATCATTCCTTCAAAGATCGGTTCGAGAATTGACATACGAGTCATTCGACCTGCCCGGATCAATAGTCGGCCTCCATAGGGCATGCAAAATAAGAATATCTTATGCTGACATACAGTCCACTTAAGTTGTTAATTTTATGCACATATTTCATGTTTTATCTTCATTAGTCATGTATGGTGATTATTCAATCAAAGCAGTGATATATTCATACATAGAAAGATGGAGGAAAATAGATTACATAGCCCTCATACATGGGGGAAAGGAAAGAAGATGATAACAGTTGTTATTCAACAATAAAGTAAATTCTATTTTAACACTTAAAATATAACATTCATTCATTTATACAATTAAAACATTCAATAACAAAAAGCATATTCATGCGTGTCAAGTCAATGAATTCGAGACTCGATAAATAGTGAATTCCTTACCATCATATGTGAGTCTAATCAATGCTTATCAAGCCTCTTTCATGGCATTATTCAAACATGCATTCAATTATTCTAAGTGATGGTTCTTAACCACCAACATGAGTCCAACACCACTTCATGGCATCATACAATTAAACATGGTATATTCATACATGTGTTCATAACAATCAATTAAAATTCTAACTAACGCCTTAATCTAGAATCGTGGTACTTCGACCTAAATTTGATAATTCTATCATGTTAATTCAACGTATTACTATTTTAGCATAATTCATATCAATTCATAAGGAATAATGACATTTCTAGCCTATTCATAGTAATGGCATATTCTAGTCTAAGTCCAACAATCGCAATCAAACAAGACTATTCCTGCCCAATCCAAGCATTAAAAGGGCAATATGGTGATTCTTACCCATTTTATGTTATTTCCTAGCATGCTTCAAAACAATTATAAGTTTTTCTAATCATGTGCTCCTAAGTATGATTCTAAGTATTTGCGAAGAAAATTAAATTCATAAACATAATTCTAATAAAGAATGGATAGCGGAAATACCTCAACATGCTTATCCATCTCGCAAAACAAATAAGGGTTGAAAATTTTATAAAACCCTAAACGTGCTTCTAAGCATAAAATTAAACCCTAAACATGCGTATTCTAAGCAAGGAAAATAAGCAAATAAGAGGGAGAAGAGAAATTTGCTCTCAGGACGTACCCTTTTTGAGTTTAGAGTAATATAAGACGCCCAAAAAACTTTAAATTGGAAAAGACTTCTCAAATTCTCAAGCATATCTTCAAGACAAAGAAGTGATGATTATATTCAATAGTTGGTAACTTGAGAAGTGAGCCAATGGTGGTTTATATGGGTGAGGGTTAGATTTGAAAAAGGAAGCAAATAAACAAAAAAGGAAGGTTGGAATCGAAAGTTTCCAAGAATACACCACCAACAGCCAGGCAGCTATTAGTCAACTGCCGGGTGGCTGTTGGCTATTGGTCAACAGTCGAGCGGCTGTTCTCCCTTTGGTCCCTCCTATTTTGGCATTTTGTAATGTAGTCCCTTCTTACCTTTGTCTGTTCAATCACACATAACATTTCAAGTTCAACTCTGATTTATAATTTACAAATTTATATGAAAACTAGACATCCGTAGCTTTGCACTGGTGTGTGATTCATCATCAGATTTCTCCTTGATTAATTTATGTGATTTTTTGAAGTTACATGTTAGTTTTAAAGACATTTCATCGATTCCTTCTCACCTTTCCTTTCTTAGCTTCTAGGGGCATTTCGGTTATTTCTATCACTCAACATTATCTTCATTTCATCATCAATCCTAAAAAATTTAGTGTCTACAATGCCTACTGATTTATTTATTACAAAAGGGTCTAAAAAATAGTATAATTTTTATATCACTAACAACTTGCTTATGCTTATTACAAATATTTACACTCAAGGAAGCCTACTTATAATGCATGGCTACTTATATTCATAATAACTAAGATTAAGATATGCCACATACAAGTATCTCTCTTTTACAAATAGATACTTGTAGGATCATGTGACCACTACTTATTTACTCATATTTGAAATTTTATACTACTACTAGCATGTCTCTTACATACAATAGGGTCTTTCACTCCTATCTATGTGTACTTAATTATGCTAGCTCTGAAAAAAGTCTTGGATAAAAATTATGTTTATAAGTTCTCAATCAATAATAGCTATCTTAAAATAAATGTCTACTTAACAATTTTATGAAGACAATGTGGAAAAGAAATTAGAGGAAATTTATATAGATTATCAACCATCAATGCTAAAGAGTTATAGAATTAGAATCACAAAGTACATTTCAACTAGTCGTCAAATATCTTGCATACATATTGTTTTTTTGTACTGATAAAATTTAGATAAAATATACCAACCTTAATCTCCTTATGCTTTTCTTATTTATGTTATCCTAACCTTAGACTCTTCAAGCTTTTTGTATATGCTTTCTGCTATCAACAAGGTAATATTTCATTCCTAGTGTAATAACAAACAAAGTAGGGGTCACTACAAGAAAAATGACCATATTTGACGGTTTTTTACCACCAAATATATATATATTTGGCGGTCTTAAAAGCGCCACCAATGGCACTACCAAATATAGTCAATTTGATTATATTTGACGGTCGGTCAAAGTGCCAAATTTGTATATGACTATACTTGACGGTTTTTGACCGCCAAGTATAATAGGTTTAAAAATTAAAAAAAATATACTTGGCGGTTTTTGGCCGCCAAGTATAATAGTTTCAAAAATAAAAAAAAATATACTTGACAATTTTTAACCGCCAAGTATTTAAAAAAAATTAATATATATATATATATATATATATAATCGGTATTTAAAAAAAATTAATATATATGAAACTCCCTCTTGCAGTGGAGCCTTTTTTCCTTCTTTGTAATTCCACAACTCTGAAGTTATATATCTCCCACTCAGATTATATTCGTTGATCTCCACTAAAGCTGATGTCACTGCCTTGTACACATCATCAACCAGTTCTTTCTTCAAGCCCCTCAATTTTTCATCTTCCTCATTTATAACTTCCTGCGTCAGCAGCACATATCACATATACTATTTCACATCAAAATGGAAGCAAGGTCACAAAGAGATTGAAAGTATTGTCTAGAAATCCATATGGAGAAATTATAGTTCATTTACAACTTTGGATCAATTAAATACTCCACCAATAAAATTGCAAGAAATCTAAAGAACTTCTTGGCATTAACATCTTAAAGATTCTATGCACATCATACACCCAATAACACATGCACATACATGCATAATTACATTTAAGCAAACAGAAAACTTCAATTTCTTCCCACAGTCACTGCAAACTTGAGGAACAATGGGACCAAACCTGGGTAGATATCTTACACTATTATTCTGAGGGTAAAAGGAAAAAAAACCATATGTTAATGATTATTCACCCCTAATAATTATTTTCACCTCAAGGAAACCATCTATCAATTGAATATTGGCCAATAAAACTTTTCAATTTTTCCTTTTATCTTAATCTTTTACTTTAGCCTAGTGGATAAATAAAGAGAAGCTCTATGAGGTGTGTCCAAGTAATCCATACATGATCTGTATTGTCAACTCGGATCCTAGAGTAACTTGGGAGTCCAAGTTACAGAGCATACAATAGTAAGAAATTCAAGTATGGGTCCATAATTTGTCAATGGCAAACATTCATAACTTCATTCCTTACTGAAACATGCAAAACCTGGAACAAAGAAATTAAGAACCTGATATTCTTGAACAGCTTGGAGTAGCTCATCACGATATGGATAGATGGGTAAAGTTTTCCTATCCTCCTGAAAGTACAAAAAAGTAAATAGTAAATAACAAGTAAAGGCTTTACAAAATCTATTATTATCTCATAATCTATAATAAAATCAATGTGCAAACAGAAATTGAATAATTTTCCATCAGTTCTCTCAAATTCACTATTCCAAATCACAAACAGTATGACCTTGTTAAGGATGTAAACCCACAAAAATTAAGGGATATTTTCAAAAACTAAGCAATTATTTATAATTAGTCTCATGCAAACTATCTAATAAAACCTGAACTAAGATATGTCAATACTGAAAGTATAATTATTTGAGAGACAAATGTCAGACTCACACATTGTTTTTCTCATTGTCCATGTGATTTCCAAGCAATAGCTGACCAATTTTACAGACACAGCTCACATCAGATGAGATCAAATCATCAACTAAAAGTAATAAAAAAGAAATGCACTAGACTCTGAAACAAAAATTTTACAATTTTTCTAGTTGATCTTAAGCAACCATATCACCAATAAGTTGCCTACATCCGACCAATTTTTCCATCTAAGTCCTAAGATATACAAAGCCAAGCTCTTTCATGACTTTTCCATTGACATGTCATCAATCTCAAGGGCACATCCAAATAAAATCTATATTTACAGTTTCTTGGTTAACATATGACTTTTCCCAATTTGATTGGTATTTTATTCACTTTACATAACATGTTTTAAGGCTCTTTATTTTTTTTCATAGGACATATTCTCCATGCTGGCAGCATGCTTTTTTTACAAGTCACTTACACTCAAATCTAAGGAAATTAAAAATAAAATACCGGAGAAAATAGGAAATGAAGTTATACCAATGAAAATTCACCTGAATCATCTCAAAAGCTGATTTTTCCCTAGACTTATCCTGCAGCTCACCAGGCAGCTCATCAAACTGCAAACAAGAAAGAGGAAATCAATGAGAATTAGAATACAAAACCATAACCAAAATATTATCACTCTACAAGGATACAGTTGATGAACTTACCTTGTCACCTTCGATCATAGAGTCCTGTATAAATTCAATCTAGTCCTTGAACACAAATCTCAAACAAAACATTAGGAGGACAACAATTACAAGCAAACAACGAAAAACAATGAGATATAGTTATTTTATTCAATTCCAAAAAGAAGAAAATAAAGATCGAAGGGAGATCTAAACCAACCCCAATAAAAAAGAAATCTTTAATTATACATTCAGTTTCAAAGGACTGGAGAGAAAAATAAAAAATTTAAAAAAAATTCTGCAAACGGCAATACCAAACACAAAATTAAATGAAAAATGAATGATGTCTTGGATGAGACATAAGTTCAGTGATTGACATCATATATCTAAACTTACTGATAGTCGTCAGATATTTGCCTTTTATTTTTAGAACCGTATTTCATTGTTGCCTTGCCTGCAAAGAATGATAGAGGATTAATATATTAAAAACCAACTACAATCCTACTACATATTGAAGACCAAACTACCCTAAAATCTTGTCTCAACAACTCCACCACACCCTGTGGTACCCCCCTAAATCCCCCACCTTAACAACAACAACAACGATAACGATGATGATAATGAAAAAACAAAATGGTAGGAAGGAATTTAGTAAGTGATTTGAAAGCAATAATTTAAAAAATAAAAAAGAAACTAGGGTACTATCCAATAATGTACTTTGTATTTCAGAAATTTTTAATACATAAAACCACATTAAATATAGTATCGAAAACTTGTTTCAAAGTCCCAAAAAAAATGAAAACATTGGAAACAACCATTTACTGGTTCTTTTTTCCAGAGTACATACTAATTCTTCAGATCATATCTACAAACTACTTTTGAAACAATTCAACCAAACAGGTTTTGTTAAAAACTTTGCATCCTTCGTTTCAAAAAAAAAGGAAGTGCATCAGATAACTAAACCAAGCAACCTCGAAATGTGTACGAAGGCTTTACCCATTTGATGCTCCTCCCAAGCTTCTTGCTCCGCAAAAGGGTTCATTTTGTCTCCAGCACCATCCTGACTGCAAAGGAAGCATGGTTGAGTTTAATGAGGATCAATTTATGCTCCAAAATAAAAATTTCCCAAATAAAAAACATGCTTATGTTTGGAGGCACTTTCCAAGAAAGTCCAGTTTAAGAGCTGCATGTGCAACAACCTAATGATCACTACAATAAGACGAAATTTATTTTCAACTGACCTATAACATTGCAAACTCACAGCAAATCTCTTTTCCTGATCAACATGCCCTTCTTGATCATAAGCTTTTGGCATCCTGTACTGCATTCCAAGAAAGCAGTTGGCAAGTATTGCATGTAGTTAGTAAGAAAAAGGCAAAAGATGCTTAATAACTAAATTGATTATCTTGCTTTAAAAAGTAAATAAAATAAAAAGGCACTGATAAAGCTTATTTGATGCCAGCAGAAACCAGTAAAAGTTGTTCTTATATAACCAAAAAAAAAAGCAAAATTTTTCTTGCTGGGATATATGAAATGTAACATTTTCACAAAGTAGATTATCCAGCAGCATCACACATTTTGTTGGTGTGAACTCATGACCATCACCAATAAGAGATGCATTGATAGTGACACCAATAACTAGACCATTTATTAATTACCTCGCTCATAGTTTCAGCCTCTTCTGATCGCTTTTTAACAAGATCATATATTTCTTTCTTGTACCTACAAAATGAAATCCAGAACATTTAAATTAGCAATGTACTTGTCCAGCATTACTGGAGGAAAAAAAATATTTTAGCCCATAACAAAGAGCTAGAACTATTTACTCAATTTATCGTGGAATTTACATGCCAACCCAGTTATTCATGTGGAATATATGAAAGCTCAAGATCCAATTGCAATCAGATACAAACAAGAAGCGGACGTTCACAAAACTTAAAAATCAATTGATCAAGGGGAATTTTTGCACTAAATAAGTAGAGAAAAAAAAATGATTGTAAAACTACCCCAAACGGTGCCTTAGAAACACAAAGTACAACTTCCAAGTCAACAAAAGCCTACGAAATCTTAACAATTCTAACTGACAAATTGCCTTTATATAATCATCATTTTCCATCTACTTGTTCTTCTTCGCAAAGAATTCGAGCCAAACACAGCACAGCAATCATTTCAATGATTAAGAAATGATTTGAAATGATCACTCCTAACAAACGGCACTTTGAAATTTCGTATTCAACTAAATCATCATAATCCAATAAATATTACCAAAAAAAATTACAAATCAATACACTAAGAAAGAACTCAAACTAACCAATGAGCGAAGAACTCAACGACGGCGTAAGTAGCAAGGGTGCCACGGAGAACGCCATCAAAGTTCATGGCGTTCAACTCAACGGCGTAATCAACCTCTCCGTTATTCTAGCCGTTGCCTAACGATCGCAAGATCGACCTTGATCCGGCATGAAACAACGCCGTTAGATCCATCGATGTAGGTGACGGCACCAGCGACGAAAATAGCGAAATCGCCACGTTCCAGCTCGACACAGGACTGATTTGGAGAGAAGTAAGGCAGCGCCGCTGCTGCCAGCTTGGCTGGTTGTCAGAATTAGTTCTTGATTCGTCGGCCATTGAGAGCGGGAGAGAGAGAGAACCGGAATTAGGGATTGAGAGCGGGGGAGAGAGAGAACCGGCATTAGGGATTTAGATTTAGGGTTGTGTCATTTTCTTTATATAGAATTGTGAAATTCTAGGAAATCCATATCTATTAAAAATTATCAAAATCATCCCATTTTCAGTCCCCATATTTCAAATTTTTTCATTTACACCATTAGACTAATTTTTTATAATTTTTAGAGCACTAAATGTTTTAATTTAATTTTTAAAATAAATTATAATAATTTTTTGCATATTTAAAATGTTATATTATTACAAAATAGTTTTTTTGATATTTTTAATTGCTTAATTTTCATCCAAGCAATTAAATAATGTGATTTTCATCACTTTGAAATTAAAAAATAATTTTATTTATTTCATAAAATTTTCACATTTAAAAATTCATTTTTCTAAAATTTAATATTTAAAAATTTATTCTTTTCATACATATAATAATGTTATCTTTAATTTAAATATTTTTAAAAATTATTTTTAATTTTAGATTAAAAATAAAATTATATTGTTCAATTATATCAAGATAAATTTATTAAATTTTTAAATATTATATTCACATATTTGAAAGAAAAAATGAAAAGAAAAAGGGAAATTTGAGGGGGAAAAGAAAAAATTACATTTTCACATACTTGTCAAATTTTTATAAAAATGTGATATATATGTGGTTGAATAAGACAGAAAGTGACAAATAAGATGAATTGATAGGTTTGACTTTTAAGATATTGTTAAATTCTCACTTTTTTAAAAAATTGCCAAATAAAAAAATTGTAAAGTGACAAATATGTAAAAAAATTCTTATAGTGGGTGGCAATTTAGGTCATGACACGTGAACCCGACACGAGACGGCACAACACAAAAATTTGTAGGTATGGGTTTGCCTTAATCATGTTCATATTAGAATTTTCAACGTGTTTAATAATCATGTCATGTTTGTGTCGAGCGCCTTCAACCCACAAACATGACTAGGACACGACTAATTTATGACAAGAATCCATTTATGACACACACATATATTAAACACGATTGACACAAATATAAATTAAAACATGATTAACACGATTATCGATATGAATAATATTTTATGATTTTACACATCTTAAATAATACAAATTAGAAATTATAATATTTTATTATATTAATATAACTAGAAGGCAACTAGACACATCACCTTTGATTTCTAATTTCCTAAATCAAATATTGAAGTTTGCATTTTTTCTTGGTATTTAGTTTTATTTAATTTTGTATATTATGTTATAGCTTTTTCATTTAAAAATAAGTTTTAATGTATAATCGTATTCTAACTATAACCGTGTCATAATCGTGTCGTAACTATAAATTGGTTGTGTCAATTATGTAAACGTGTCATAGTCGTGTTAGACGGCTCGTGTTTGTGTTTAACATGAATAAGGCCTATTTATTATTCGTGTTTGCGTGTCGTATCATATTACCCATTTAATAATCATGCCGTGTTCGTGTTGATCCTTCACGACAAGAATAATAAATGGGTCGCGTTCGTGTCAGGTTAATCTTTGTCATGTCACAGCCCGACTCAATACGAATACAACCCATGCACGAACATGAATTGCCACCCCTAAAACAAAGTAAATAATTAGTTTTTTAAATAACTTAATAATTTATAAGATCCGAATCACATTTATCAATTCTTGCATTCAATCATCATGATTTCAAAAGGGTTATAGCGCTTAATCATATGACAGTTCACTACATTAATATAGTTCACTAGTTATTATGACTTTTTGGACATTACCTTCACGATGGCAACTCTACTAAAGAGAATGAAAAACAAATAATAAAATAAATGTTATTTTATATATACATAATATCAAAAAAAGTAGAAGAATGGAAAACACAAAGAAAAATAATTAATTATTTAATTTATTAGGGAAAATTAAAATTGAGTAACTTACAAATCATTGAAGTTGCACCCCAAAAATCCTTTACTAAGTTGTAGAAATTTCACACTTCCCCTTTTCCCACTCCCTATCAAATAAACACATATCTAATGATTCAAAATTTTTAAATATTATAAACCAAAACCCAAAAACCCTCTTAACAACAAAAAGAACAAATTGCTTAATAAGGTACAATATAGAATTAGGTCACCCAGTCATTGATGATAAGAGAGAATGCCAAAATTTCCAAGAAACTCCTATCAACAAGGAACAAATAATTCAATTAATCACCAATTTCACAAATTCATAATCCATGGTAATAACCGTAATTCAATCAATGACCATTCAATAAAGATAACTTACAAAACTTATAAGACAGAAATCCACAACCCATTGCTAATGTCTTCTTAATCTAAAGTTGTAGTAATTGAAAGAGTGGCTATCAATGATGGTTATCTTTAATTTACTCAAAAGTGGAGAAAAAAGCCAACCAAATAGTTGATGCAGAAGTGGCAAGGGGACAAGAAGAGGAATCCGAATTTGATTACAAAGTGGCATAGTTGACTGTTATCAAACTTAATTAGGATTACATAGATAAAACAATTTTGAGGGAGTAAGGCATAAGAAGTAGTGTAGGAGATATTTAATCTATTTAATAACTTTTGAAAAAGGGGTATTTTTGTTAGAGACAAAAGAAAGTTGTCCCAAATAATAAAAACATAATTTTTTATTTATTATTGTGACATATTTAGGAACAAATACTCATAATTGTCCCGATGAACCTGAAAAAATTGGCACCAGCTATTGCGGGAAACTTTTGCTCAATCTTCTTGAAACAAAAATTTATAGTTGTCTCTATATATATCTATAGGGACACAATTTAATTTAAGTCACAAATTAATTGTCACTAAATCACACTTTTTTTGTAGTATGTATAAATTTAAACTCTTGAAACCGAACTTATAACTCAACTTTGTAACAAATTTAACTCTTCTTCATATTTACATATTATTTTTTGGGATAATTCTAATTTGCCCCCTGAGGTTAGGCCTAAAAAAAATTGAGGACCTTAGTTTTCTGAAATCTAAGAATGCCCCCTGAGATTACTATAGCACCGTTAGATTTAACGAAAAATGTATTAAACCGTTAGATTTAACGGAAAATGTATTGAATAATAACTTAATGCTAATACTAGATTTAACAAAAAAATGTATTAAATAATAACTTAACGCTAATAAGCAGTAAAATAGACTATAATACCCTTTTCTAAATGGTTTCTAAAGCGTTAAGTTGCTATTTAATACATATTCCGTTAAATCTAATGGTGCTACAGTAACCTCAGGGGGTAATTTTGAGTTTCAGAAAACTGAGGTCTTCAATTTTCTTTTGGCCTAACCTCAGGGGGCAAATTAGAATTAACCCATATTTTTCTAAGTCATAAAAAAAGCAGTCATGATACAAAAGAGAATAAGGATAAACAAGTAAGATTTAACTGACTTTTTTTCTAAAATCTTTTTTAGATTCAAAATCCAGTGATTAATGCATCCAAACCTTCTTATATGTATATATATATATTAGAAATCAATCTTCTTTATCTCTTATCTCTTAACCAATGTTTTATATCCGATTTTCTTATGTTCTATATGGAACTATCAATAAGCTTCATTCTTGATTTTATTGAGTACCCATTTAGAAAATCTGATAATGAAACAAGAATAACTTTAATTAAAATTGAAATTAAAGAATATCTAGTTTGCTAACTAGTCCACCAAACCAAGCTTCCTAGTCGTCTAGTTAAGAAAGATAAAAGCATTTGAACTACTACATTTCATCCACCCAGTTAACTAGCTTCCATTTAATCCATCAGTTAACTAAGTTAATTGTCGAGTTAACTAAGGGCCCATTTGTTTTGAGCTCTGAAGTCTGATCTAAATAGATTTTAGAGCTTAAAAATTTTTCGCCCGTTTATTCTGGGCTCTAATCACTTGTTTTCAGACATATATGTCTGAATAAAAAAAGTGAAAAAAATCACTTTTTTATCTAAAACATCTGAAATAATAAAATACCTCAATTGCCCTTATATACAAAACATATGAATCTCGCGAGTGGCTTAGCGAATCTCTCTGAGAGTGGGAAAGGGTTGGGAGGGAAAGAAAAGTGATCACGGAACATGTGGGACCCACAATAGGAAAATACCCACCTGAACTTAGAAATTGCTCTGACAGTGATTTCCTGCCTAAAAGATGAAATAAAATAAAAATACTTATTATTTAATTAATAATAACAGAAATTAGAGATATGAAAAAAATAATAAAAATAAAAATATAACTGAAAATTCTTAATTTGGCTCAAGCCAAGCAATAACAAATATGATGTATTTAATTTTTTTTTTTAACATAAAAGAGAGTAGAGAAGCAAATTAATGTTTCTAGCCGATCTTTCTAGTCTCGCTTTTCTTGGTTACTTATTAGCAAAAAAGAGATAAAAAATATAATCAAGTAAGATAATTAGAGTATAACAGTAATAATAATAAAATTAATAAAAATATTAAAATCACCCCATCAAATTTGAGATCAGCTTATCTATTACTTTTTTTTTGTTATTTTTATTAACATAGTTTAGTTAAAATAACTAATTTAAAGAAAAATAAGTTAATAATTGACAAGAATAAATTTAAATAAAACATAATTAAGTAGAAAGTAAAAATAAATTTATTAATTAAAATATAATTAATACATATTAAATTTATAGTTATTTATAATTTTGCTTTAAGTTAATTAAATATTTAATTTTACAAGATTGTAACAAATATAATATTAACTATTTAAATGAAAAAGGATTTTGATTTAATTTTATTAAATTTTTAATTTTTAAAGAAAACAAATATAATGCAAACTATTCAAATGAAAAATAATTTTTATTTAATTTTAGTAAATATTTATTTTTTAAAAGTTTGTAAGAAATCTAATATTAATTATTTAAAAGAAGAAGAATTTGGTTTAATTTTATTAACTATTTAAATTTTAAAGATTGAAATAAATATAATATAAACACTTTACATTTCAACAAGAGTAAAAAAGTCACAATAAAAAAAAAATTCCCTTACCACTTTTTTTAAGTGTTATCTAAAAGACTAAACAAACATCCTATTAAGTAGTATAAATTGAGTTCTAAAAGGTGTTTAGATCTAAAAAGTGTTAAGTGGTTGAAAGAAACACCACCTTAGTGTTTCCTATTCTTCCAGTAGCTGGTGGCGGATGGGAAAGCTTGTTTCTAGCGGTAGTAGCTTGTTTCAATTCTAATAATGAGACAGGAGATGGGAAAGCTTATCTTAAAAGAGCGGCCATGCCAAGTCCTTTATAGGATGATAGGTATGAAAATTTTTTATGTCTGAGTAAAGAAACAAATAACTAAACCAGAAGGATAGGACTGAACTTAATCAGTGAGGAGATGGTAGATTGTAGGTGCTTTGATATAATTTGGAGAAATTGTATAATAAAAGCGGGTGCAATGAAAAACTTAATTATACATTCGAAGGTTATTTAGGAAATTAAATGGGGTCTAATGAGAAAGATATAGAGGTTTAATATTATTTATTGGGTGTATTTAACAGTGGGTTTAAAGAGGTAGAAAGTGGTGGCTGAATATAACAAGTCAAAAAAAAAAAAATCAATGAGTTAGTGTCAAAATAAAAAAATGAAATTTTACATTAGCTTCCTTGAGGTCATGGTTAGAGTCTAAATAAATCTAATAGTTTTGCAATGTAATTTTGATCTACTTGCACCTATACATACCACCATAACTACGCTATTAAATAACAACTAATATAATATTAATTAAATTCATCCGATTCCTTTAGGTTTGATAAATTACAATAAACGCTTGAATATTTCAAAACCATCTAATAACTTTTGAGTATCATTTATCGAGTACACATCACCTAAACTCAATGCCTAATATCCAAGTGCAGCCATTATAACCAAGCAATTGATGGAGAATGTTTATATGGATTTTTTTTTCTTGACTTTTTGTTTTGTGTTTTGCTCATGAAAAGAGATAGGAATACTTGGTAATATTTTAATTCCAATCTCAAAGCTGCCTACATATTTACCTCCCAAACTTTAGGCCCTCCCTTATTTTCTCATATATCATATGATAATTTCTTTTCTTACATCATTTTTATATTTTATGTGTGTGTGTATTCATTTTTTATGTTATTATATTACAATTTTATTAGTTGCTTTCTAATATTCAATTTATATTTTAAAAAGTAATGCACAAGAATTTTTTTATAGATATATAATTTTTTTCAATTAATAAGATTTGCTCGTACCATCGAATTAATCTTATCAAAGATTTTTGAAAACAATTTTAGTTCATCCAAAAAAAAAAAAATTCTGCTCATGCCCCATGCCCTATAAGCTATAGAAAGATAATACTTATGTGGTATAGAAATTATATTTTAAAGAGATAAGTTTTGTGGTATTTCCAAAGAGAGAGAAATTAGGCCGACTTGGTGTTACTGCAGATTTTATATCGGTATAGAAATTTATGGAAAGTTAACTTCAAGTTAGATTTATGAGAAATACTTACATAGACTTTGCCACATCACCACATTTTGCTTATATGGGGCATCCAACAAATCAGAAATCATTATGGGAGGTCATCTCATCATCACTTTAAATTTATTATTCTGTCTTAACATTTGCTTCTCTCTTTCTACGAAATTAAAAACAATTCTGTCAAAAATAAAAAAGTCCCCCAAAATTCTTACTCAAGCATCTCTACTCTTTTTTCTTCTACAAGAGCCCTTACAATCCTCTTCACCCAGAGAAACAATATACTTTTCTTTTCCACTAACGGATTTTTTTTGTTTAATTTTTCTCTACTCAAGACTTGTTTACAATTCCGTATAAAAACAGCAAAAGAAGAAGATTGCAGGGTCTGCCTGCTATAAACAACGTCTTAAAACATATATTAAACTTGCAAGAATATCCATAGCCGATCAAATCTAGTTTCTTTACAGAGTTGGCTGTGATTAGGTAAGAGGTGGTAATGTATAATACAGTTTACATACGAAAGAGTGAAAATCGTAAATACAATGTTTCAAAGAGTCTGGAAGAATACGAATGTTAATTACCAATTAGATGATTATGATAATATGAACAAGAGAGAGAAGTAGAGAGACATGTCTTTTTCTGGGAATCAAGAGGCAGCAGAAAATTAGGAAGTAGGGTTTTATTTTAGTTGCCAACTAGACATTATGTTCTAGAAACAAAAAGTCATTCACTTAAAAGTTTTATTTGCAAAATAGAAAAGCTTAATTTTAATTAAAATTTTGTCTTGGTCTTAAAATTTCTTTATGATCACCCCGCTCCAACTGTTATTTTTTGTAGGTTTAAAATACAAAGAACTTGAAGTTCTATGACAAATGTTTGCACAAAACTTATTAGATTACACCAAAATTATAGAGCAAGCAAGATAGTGCCGAAGCGTACATAAAAGTTAATTGGGCATATAAATAAACATTGAGTATTGCTTATTTATAAGATTCCATGACAGCCCAAATGCCACAAGCAACACAAGCGACTTGAAATTTTGACAATCCAGCTTTCATGCACAGGTTCTCGAATTCTTTTATTGTCCTCTCTTGTCCTGCATTTTGCAATAACATAACGTTGTCAAGTGTGGAAACATATATAGTGGCCTTACCTGACTCAAGTTCCTCTGGCAAAACTGCACTTACAATGACCAGTTTTCCATTATCGGGCAGCGCATCGTAGCAATTTGTTAATAGCTTTAAGCACTTTTCATCGTTCCAAGTATGACATGTATCCTGCAAAATTAAAGAGAAGAAAAAAGAATGTTTACCCATTTTGAGCGATTAAAGTTGCTGTGGAATTAAAATTAATGAAATTTTGAATTCTAATCACCTTTGTCATAATTGCATCTCCTGTTGGGATCCTCCAACATGTTCAATACCTGCATAGGAATTTTGAGTCTTATAATTGTTAAATAGAAAGTTAGAGAATCTGATACTATGTTTTGTCATTGAAAAGTATTCTCTGATTTAATCTAGCTTTAAGTGTATATCATCACTACGAAAGTTAACTTTGTTCTCTAATATAATAGTTGCACTGTTTTCTATGTTTATATCTTACTTTCTTTTCTTTTCTTTTTTTTTTTTTGTATTTTTAATGAGATGCGACATAGGAAGTTATGTCATTAACTACATCAATTTGTTATCTATAAAAAGATTCTAAAGCATGCCACATAATCTACATGCAAAACTTGAAAGAAAAATTTGCAATTTATATTAATACTATTTAATTCAATATGTGATGGGGGCACGCATGTGCTACTTGGTAATGTTAATGAAATATATATCAAATATTTTGGTCACAATAATATATATTTGATATGCTTAAAAAAATTATTTACAGGAGTTTAGCAAGCATTTGGGAATTAAAATCATAACAGGAAAAGACAGTGCAATTTGTATCACGTGAGACAAATCAAAGTTAATGCCTCTAATGGGAGGATATTTGGAAATGATCATTTGTAGGGATTTGCCAATTCCACCACCAGCATCAACCAAAGGTCTAAGTCCCTCGAATCCTTTGTATATGTCCAATATGGTGTTCATGGTTATTGTGGCGACACTAACCATTGCCTTATTGAAAATGTTGTTGAAGTTTGGATCCTTGTTCAGGTACTGGTATAGGGACATCCCATGAATTCTGCTGAACTACAAATCGCTACCTTCAAGAATTGTGTCCTTTATATTCCTCCTACATATATGAGAAACCAGGATGCCTTAACAACAATTGTTTCGAAGGACAAAGCGGAATGATAAATGTCAAATTTAATCTTGAACTTTCAAAATGCATTTTGATGACTCACTATTTATGTATAAAATTAGTGGTGCTGCGGATCTCATTTATAAGAAAAAGAGACACAGTTATTGAGAATTACTCCTCTATATCAAATCAATAAACTACTGACGAGATGGAAAAGGAAAATAAAATAAAAATAATTAGGTGTTAGACCATGGCATTTCTCAAATTCAGTCAATTATATTAAGAATTTTATTAATTCAACCTAAAAAAAAAAATAAATCTAAAGCTTGAACTATGGTGATATACATACCCAACCTCCAAGGAGGTAGGTTGGAAGGCAAGGGCGATAGAGGGAGACAAGCTGCCTTCATCATGGTAAAGGACAAAGAATTTAGAGGCTAGTTTGGGACCATAACGCCTCTCAACTCGACCATCTTCAAGAGTGTGCAAACATATCAAATCAATAAACTTTTAACCAGAAGGACAATGGAAAATAAATTAAAAATAATATGGTGTTAGACCATGGCGTTTCTCAAATTCAGTCAATTATATTAAGAAGTTTATTAATTCAACCTAAAAAGTAAAATCTAGAGCTTATTATACGACACTTTAAATATAATGCCACAATGAAGCCTAAACTATGGCGATATACATACCCAAACTCTAACTAGTTAGAGTGGAAGGCGAGGGTGATAAAGGGAGACAAGCTGCCTTCATCATGGTGAGGGACAAAGAATTTAGAGGATGGTGTGAGACCATAACGTCTCTCAACTTGACCATCTTCAAGAGTGTGCAAAGAGTAAGGTTGTGTTTGTTTCAATCACTTAACACTTTTTCGATCTAAATACTTTTTAAAACTTAATTTACACCACTTAATAGGATGTTTGTTTGCTTTTTTAGATACCACTTAAAAAAAGTGGTAAGAGAATATTTTAACTTTAATGTGACTTTTTTAACCCTTGTTAAAATATAAAATGTTTATATTTACATTCATATAATCTTTTAAAAATTAAACAGTTAATAAAATTAAATCAAAATTTTTTCATTTAAATAATTAATATTATATTTCTTACAACCTTTAAAAAATAATTATTAACTAAAATTAAATAAAAATTCTTTTTCATTTAAATAGTTGATATTACATTATATAAACTCATATGATATTATTGTATAGCTACTATATCATTAATATTATAAATTTTTAAAATTTATTCCTCCAATTAGATCAAGTTTAAGCCATATCAATTTGTATAAAAAAAAATTGTAAGAGTAGTATTTTATTCATTACATTTTGAGGACCGTATTTTAAATCATAAAAGATTAATGCTAGTAATTAAGTGTTTTCTATTTCATAAACTTAAAAAGAAAAAAAAAAGGCTAATATGATCTTTTAACTGACAATATTGAATACTAATTTTTTTACTTTAAATTTACACTATTAAATAAAATAAAATGTCTTTAACAATCTAATTAATAACTTTTGAAGTTTCAATAAAACTGTTCCTATAATAAATAATAAAATTCTATCAAATATATTATTGATTTTAAAACTCGTTATTTATAATGATATCAAATTTTTCAATAGTTATTACTCAACATATTATTTGCTAATTAATTTGAAATATTAATAGAAATAAATGAAAGTTTACTAATTAAAAAAATATTTATCATATTTTAATATGGTAATTATAAATATAGTAATAAATAATATAACAATTTGATAATAAATACTAAAACAATAAAAAATATACAAAAAATTGTACATTTTAATAAATTAAAATAATATTCATAAATAAAAATTTGATAAATTTTATATTATTTTAATATGTAGGGATATTTATGGAATAAAATTTGTAACATCTCATTTGGACGATAATTATTAGAAAATTTGATAAAATTTATATTATTTCAATATGTAGGGATATTTATGAAATAAAATTTGTAACACCTCATTTAGACAATAGTGATTAGAAAAACTGATAAATTTTTCATTTTTCAATTAAGTAATTTATTTCTTAAAAAAAGTGTTAAATGGAAAAACAAACAAAAATTTTAAGATTGAAATCCAAATACTTTAAGTGTTAAGTGATAAGTGGAAGAAAACAAACACCACCTAAGTGAGAAGTGAATGGCAAGCAGACAAACGCATCATGCGATCAAGCATATAAGTTGCATTTGGGTTTTCTGTAGGAAGCTGTGAAGCAATCTCAGAGGCTGAGGTGTGAGCACCATGACGAGCTTTTTCTATGATACCAAAAAGATCGAGCTTGATAGCTGCGTTAAAGATCATTGGGAAAGCAATTGAGTTGCTGAGTAGAATGGCATTGAGAAGTTCTTCATGCTCTTCGTTAATTGTGGAAGTAACATGGTTACCGCTCGAACTCATCTTTTTTTCTGACTATTCTTCGTTTTGGTTTCGAACGGTGGTTTTCTACTTCCTGGCTAGTTCTATGGATACTAAAATCTCGGTCCGTGTAAAAATGTATTTATCATTTGATGTAGGGCTGGGGTAAAAAAAAAAAAAAAAAAAAGAAATAAAATGACATCCTTTGATATGAAAATGACATCCTTTGATATTTCTCAAAAATTTTATTCAAATAGATCACTTGGTAAATTATCATTGGTAAATTGACTTGATCAATTTAAATAAAATCGTGGTTGTTCAGTTGTTATGATCAAACGGAGTAGATTGCTGTCATGATTTTAGTATGAGATGGATGATAGGACTGTTCAAATAGATTACTTGGTAAATTATCATGGGTAAATTGACCTCAATTTAAATATCTAAAATCCTGACTTTTAAGTTGTTGTAATCAAATAGGTCTTGCTGTCATAATTTTTATTATGATTGGAATATATACTTGGAAAATTATCATTGGTAAGTTGAACTTAATTTAAATAAAATCCTGTTTGTTAAGTTGCTATAATCAAATAGATTGCTGTCATAATTTTTATTATGATTCCAAATTTCCGATAGATCACTTGGTAAATTATCGTTGGTAAGTTGAACTTAATTTAAATAAAATCCTGGTTGTTAAGTTGTTATAATCAAATAGAATGCTATCATAATTTTTATTATGATTCAAATAGATTAGTTGGTAAGTTATGGTTGGTAAGTTGAGCTTAATTTAAATAAAATCCTGGTTGCTAAGTTTTTATAATCAAATAGATAGCTGTCATAATTTTTGTTATGATTCAAATAATTACTTGCTAAATTATCTTTGGTAAGTCGAACTTAATTTAAATAAAATCCTGGTTGTTAAGTTGTTATAATCAAATAGATTATAGTCATAATTTGAAGGGAAATTAACATAGAGGAATTTTATTTTATTCAAAATAATTAAAAATAATAAAAACACTAATAATTTATAAATAAAAAATAAAATATTGTTAAAATAAAAAAGAAGCACTTCTCAAATTTTCATTATCATCAAACAACAATATCTCCCCAACCTCTTCTCTTTTTCTCACTCTTTTTTTTTTGCTATGATTTATGTAACACCCTTTTTTTTCATCCCAATATCAATTTATAGATAATTTATATTATCTATACCCAGAAAAAAAAAATCCTAAACCTTAGTCTGAAACAGGAAATTAAGTTTCTCAACAAGGCTAGGTTGGAAGCACATAAAAGCCTTTGAGAACGATTGCTTGGGATAAGTGTATTTTGGGGCGTTCAAAATCTATTATGCCGAAACTAACTGATCCAATCCAAACCAATCCACTTTTGATTGGATTTGGATATTTAATGAATTGGATTAGATTACGATTTTTAAAAATCGAATTAATTGGATTAGATGATGAATCATATTATAAAAATCCGTCATAAACCGATCTAGTATAATATAATACAATAAGAGTAAAATGTAATATCTAAAAAATAAGAGTGACCCAGTACATTATAATTTTTATAATTTTAATATAATAAAATATGTTTAGCCTTAAATTAAGTAACTGAAAAAATACAAGATTTCTATAATATGCATAGATGTTTACGTTAATGCAAGAAATAAGTTGTTTCATATCATGCATGGCTCATTGGAGTCTTATGAGTTTATTTAAAATTTCAATTTGTGTAATCGGATGATTTAAATTATTATTATTATGTTTCATTTGGGCACCTTAATTAATTTAGAAATGAATTTTTATGTCTCATATTATGAGCTAGTACTGATACTTAAATATGCATGAGAATATTACCGTTATATTTTGTCATATCTTCAAATTATGTTTTTGATTGGACCATATTGTACTTTTTCTTAGAAATGGTTTTTTAATTTAGGATCAGATTAAATCATGTTATGATTTTCTAGATCGGATCAGCTCGAATTATGGTTTCTATAAATCATATTAGATTGGCTTTCACTCTTTGATTGGATTAGATTTGATTTAATTGAAAAATCTATAAAACAATCAATATCAAATTGGATTGGTTATTAGCTAAATTTATCACATCCAAATCGACGACCAACCGAGGTAAACTAGATGGAGGAATTGCTATACAGAGATTGTTCTATTGAAGAAGTGAGGAGAAATTGTACTACAAGGAAATTCTTTACTCAAATAAGTTTTCCTGAAATGATGAAAGGCAAGAAGCTTCATCCCTTCCTTTCTCCTTTTATCCAAGACTCTTGAATTAGTCTCGTGTCTTTCTGTAAATAAGAAAGACACAACCTTTTGTTTTGATTTATTTTGCATTCATCCCTACTATACACAACCTAAGCGAGGAAGTTAAAAAAATATGCCGCAGAACTCAGTGATAGCCATTAGTTTCTTTGCATCCAATAATCAGACAAATTTATATTATAAAACCCAAAAGGTTGAAAAAAATAATCTTGAACTACATAACCCAACATAGCAATTACTCTAAAAAAGCCACACAACTCAATTACAGCTATTATTTTTCTCTACATCCAGTCATCAATTTGGAGAGAAATTTACGTCAAAAACCTAAAAAAAAAACACAGACCCAAACAAGAACCAGCAAACCTAGCACAACAATTACACCGAAAAGTGGCGATGGTAATGCATTACTTGATTTTGAAGAACTTCATGTTTGAAAAATGGTTGCACATGGATTCCATGACATTCGTCATAAAGTGATATCAAAGGTTTTTCTGATGCAAGAAGGAAGAATAAGAGTAGCAATTGCCTCAAGATGAAAATACTACTTTTTTCGTTTAGGGTTTTTAATTTACTTGAGAAATATTTTCATATTTTTATTAATTTGTAAGTAAATTTTATATTCAACAATAATCTTACAATGTAATTTTTTTTTTTATAGCGGTCTAAAATTGGGGGTTCTTATGTTAGTAAGGCCCAGCTTGGAGTTGCTGCTATGAAAAAAAAAAAAAAAAAGCTTTTTTTTAACGACAACTTACATTGGTTTGGAGTTGCTTTTTGACTACTTAAAGAGAAGCTACTCCAAAAAATTATGGATAATATCGCAGACCACCCCTATGTTTTGGCCTAATTACACCAAGAGTCATCGTTTCCAAATTTTGTCTAAGCTACCCTAATTTTTTAAAACAAAAATCACAAACTACCTTTATGTTAGAAACTTTATTAGATTTTCGTAAACAAATAGAAATAATTGGGTTAAAATGGTAAAGTAACAGGGAGAGTCAACAGTATACAAAGTGGAGTAGTAAATAGAAATAACATATAAAGTGAAAAAAAAAAAGCTTTTCACTGCTTCCCTAACCAAGAAGCTCACCAACATCTCTCTTTCTCCCTTCTTCTCTCAACAACCCATGAACTGCTCTTCCTCGACAATTCTACCATATTTTCCACCAACTTCAACCCCTTCTTTGATTCAACAGTCACCCAAGCTCCAGCTGCAACCAACACAGCCAATAGCAAAAGCTCCAAAAATCCAGCCAACAATAAAAGTTCCAAACACCCAACATCACATGCCCACTATATGCACCACTATAACTACAACCAACACGGACAAGCATGTGATGGTATGCGACGGATGAGAAATAAAGGATGAAAAATTGAGGAGTAGATCAGTTTGGTAGGGGAGAGGGTCGATGAGGATATGAAATGGAGCAACAAGATCATGAAAAGAGAAATGAAGAGGGATAGATGAAGATTGATGGTGAATATGTGACATCGGAGAAAAGTGAGAGAAGGAGATGATCATAAATGGTGTGAGAGGGAAATAATTAGAGAAGGAAGATGAGAGGAGAGGGAGAGACGGAAGCAAGGTAGAGAAGGTGAGAGATCAGTGATCGTAGAGGGAGCTGTGGTGGTTGTGGCAAGAACATGGAGAAGAAATGGAGGTGGAATTGGGGAGTGGATGAGCATCTCATTCTTTTCATCTTTTTTATGGTAATTTTTCCAATGAACTTTTACTTTGTTATTATTATTGTTGTTGTTGTTAATTGTGTAATGCATGGGGAATGTAGAAAACCAATTCCTGGGTTGGTTTTGGTTGATTCAGGTTTTTGGGTGGCAGGAAAGGTAAGAAGGAATTCCAGTTTCACATTATTTTAAGTATCCTTAAAATATAATTACAATAAATAATATAATTTGGGTGACCTAAATGTCTCAATGGAGTTGGTGTGGTGGTAAGGGAGCTGTAACCTTTTCTTAAAGGGCACACATTCGAATCACACCAATTTAGTTTTGAAAAATTCTTTTGAAGGGAATTCTGGTAATTACAATAGTTTTGGATAGAAATCTGACATCATCTAATGGTCAAACTAGTAGAAGGTGCTCTATAATTATATTTTCAGAAGTTACAAGTAGGCGATGACAAAAATTACAAACGATGACTCCGGGTATAATTAAGCTAAAACATAAAAGTCATTTGTGACATTATCCTAAAACAATTGGGAATTATAAAGGACCCTAAAAGTAGGGGCCCTCTTTTTTTTTTAAGACTTGCCTCTACTTTTGATGTAAGGAAGTTCTAAAATATCCTCACTCGAATAAGCATAAGCATTGGAATTTTGCTTATGGTTTAGAGGCCCAATGATGATGACCAGAGATAACAATCAGGACTCTTGGCTTACAATGACACTAAGAATCAACACCAAAAAAGATAGATAGCCAAGTAGGCTCAAGACCGATGCAGTACTGATGGAGGGTAGTCCAGATCTAGGAATTATGTCCACTCGATGTATGCGTCGATGTGTAAACCTAGGAAATAAGGTTAGCATCTATAGGCTAAGGCTAGCACCTCTAGAGGTAGAGGAAAGAGGCAGCACATGAGCGCCTCTAGCCATTAGAGTTGGTGCACAAGCGTATCTAGCAGTAGAGGTGTCTTCCTCTATAAAAAGGTAGTGCATAAGCGCCTCTAGCCATTAGAGGAGGCACATGAAGCCTTTCACCAGTACAGGCAAAGCACATGCGCCTTTAGAATCAGAGATGCACGTCTTAGGGCTTACACCTTAGAAGAATCTAGAAATCTTACCAATGACTATACGAAAAGGCTTACGCCTTTACCTTTAAAGGCGTATGCTTCTAGTTATAGTCTCACATGGGCAAATGAGCCTATTTTTGGGGAACAGGAAGCCTCTATAACGGCATCAAGCTCCTAGTTTGAGGCATCCAACAATTTTGGAAACAATACCTAAAATTAGCAATTCTAAGATATATTTGGATACCTTTTAGAATCCCTCATTAGTATAAATATTGTTTTGGATACCTTTCAGAATCCCTCTTTAGTATAAATATTGTTAGTGTTTTCTTGATGTTCCTAGTTTCCCTTGGATTAGTTTGGGATGCCAACACTAGTTGAAGACTCGACTTCTGATTAAATTCAGTAAATTTTCTAAGGACCTCTTTAGTTTAAAATTTGCCATGTTTGCTTTAGGTATAATTAGTATAATTATGCCATGCTAAGTTTTGGAGTAATTTAATTAATAATAGTTAATTATGCCATGCTTAGTTTCGGAGTAGTTCAATTAGTCGTAGTTAATTATGCCATGCATAGGTAGGGATGGCAAAATAACCCGTTGAGTTCAGGGCCCCGTTGTGACCCATGTTTTACGGGTGGGTCTTGACCCGTTGATTTTGAGTTAAGGGTGGTTTGGGCTTTGAAATGTGCTACCCTGTTCGGGGTGGGTCCCAGGTCAGGTCTAGCCCTTAGCCCCGTTTGGGCCGCCCCGTTGATTTTGAGTTAAGGGTGTATACGAAAAAATAAAATATTTAAACTTATAAAATTGATAGGGGTGATATTGATAAACTTTAATATAGTGGTTATCCTACAAATTTACTAAAGTATATAAAGAAAAAAAAATGGTTATTCAGCCCTAAATCTCCTAAATGTATTAATCCTAAAATCCCTAACCCGGTCACCTTATCTCCACCATCTTCATCGTCATCACTCATCAACTTGCACTTGAGTGGCTTCCACTCCACCATTGACAGTCGTCAACCATCCTTACTCGTAGCACCTCTCGTGGCCAACTCGCCTCCATAGCTCCGGTGGCCCAGCCTTCTCTCTCGCAGCTTATATTATCTATGTCACTCTCTTTGTTCAGGGACAAGTGACAAACAGAGGAGTAAAGAGCATGGCTATCATGATTGATAGCTATAGGACTGTCTTTGATGCCGAGGTAAGAAGTGAGATACCGTTCTATTCTTGGTTGGTCCATTGAGGAAAATAACTACATTAGTGGTGTCTTTTATCTAAGAAAAGTTGCAAATGTCCTCCTACTCTAGATGGTCAGTTCTCATTTGGGTTGTTCTTATTTTTGGTAAATATTATATGGGTTGCTTTAGATTTGATTTGTACTTGGTATTGAGTTTCTAGTGATAAGAATTGAGCTTGTACTTGTTTATGCAAGTGTTGAAATTTTTGCGTTTTTTAATGTTTTTAGATAGATAGTCTATTCTTGATTTTCTTAAATTATGCTTGTGTCGCTTCAAGTTAATACTAAAGTTTGGTAATAGGTGAGTTATTTATAATTTGTCGAAGCGAATGAGAACCATCAAATCAGTTGTATACTTTTCCAAATGGATTAGATATAACTACCTCTCACAAGCCATGCTAGCCACCTCACTTATTTTAGTTAATTGTATGTTAATTGCAATTCTTTGTGCAGATTTTGACACTGTTAACTCTTTCTATCTTGATTTTTATTGTGCTTGAATATTTTGAGATTACAATTCCTAGATTCATGCACTTATGTTGGCTTGTCAAACACTTGTAAAGGTGCAGAGCACATGCTTCGAGAATTTACCCACTTCACTTGTTTAAATAAAAAAAGGAACCGATTCGCTAGCCGATGTGATAGTATGAAGTGACATTAGAATTTAAAATTAAATTTTAAATCCATATTTTGTGAAGAATTGGGAGATATATATGTATAACATACATAATTTATATAAATCTTAGTTCCGGTGGGAAAAAATGGTTGATTATTTTTGTTGTTTTTTATTTTTTTATTTGTTTGAGTAGGTTTGAGCATGGATGTACTTAGTAGCCGATTGGCTCTCGCGACTAGTTTGCGAGAGAATTTTAGAATAATGACATATATTTAGAATTAGTGAATTGTTGAAAATTGTCTCTTATTAGCTAGGGGAAAAGATTTTTCATTTGTTAATTTTTATATACAATGGATTGCTAGTATAAACAATTAATGTAATCTTTCTAATTATTTTGTTTGGGCTAATAAAGATTTATATTAGCTCTCACTTATTGTAAATCCATTCATGTGGTGTTGTTTAGTAATTATATTCTTGACTTCCTTTATATTGACATGTTAGCGGAGATTATAATAGATTTACAATTCAATTAGGTTTTTAGTGGAATGATGGTTTTTTGGTTGTTATGCATATGTTTGATTTTAATTTGAAGATATATTATTTTTATGATTGTTAAAAAATAGTTATAGCTGTATATGATATATTTATATGATATGATGAAAATGGGGTTATTTGTAATATTGTAAATGTTACAGGGGCGGGGCAGGGTGGGTCTGGATCCATTCAATTATTTTTTTACCCCGCCCCGCCACTTTAAGGGGCAATGGGTTGGGTCGGGGCAAAAAAAAATGAGTGGGGCAGGGCTGAGTACTTGCCTCCCCGGACCCGCCCCGCCCCGCCCCATTACCAACCTTGTGCTTAGGTTAGTGGTAATTAATTTGTCAATAATTGTCATGCTTAGTTTAAGATTAGTAGTAGATGATTAGCAGCTTAATAATGCTTGATGAGAAGTTAGTTATGTAGTTAATTAATTATTAATTATTGGTAATTAGTCACCAATTTTATGAAGATTAATGGCTAATTATATGATAGTTAGCAATCGATTATGCATGCTTAGTATAATTAGTTGATTAATGATTATTGATGCCATCATTAGTATAAAGATACCATGATTAATGCCATGTTTAACTTGTGGAAATTTAGTTTATTTAAATTGTGCTTGTCATTGCTAATGCCTCTATTTGATAATGAAAGGTTAGTTCAGAACTCTCTTAGCTATCTTAACATTTAATTTCCTACAATACATTTGACTTGTTGTAATCCTCTATCCCTTCCTCTATATCTAATGGTCATGTAATCCATTTCTCTCCCCTTTCTATGCATGTATATAAAAATTGTTCACCTTGCATGTAATAATTAATAAGATATAATGCGGTTGTATGTGCCTAATGAACTTAGGATCAAGATAGGATAGCCTTAGTAACCCAAAACTTAAGAACTCAGTAGACCCTAGTGGAGGTGGGATTAACATATGGGCGGGTGTAACCCGTACCTAACTATTCGAGTCCATCTTTGAAAGGATGATAGGTAGTTAGGTCTATGTAAGCAAGGGATTAGCTACCGTCATCCATATTTTTCTCATGGCTAATTACTAAAGTGGTAACTCCATCATTTCTCTAGATCTTGTCCCCATGACTTGATCCATATGGCCCTCTAAGTATTTGAAAGGAGCTTAGATGAGCAGTGCTAAAGTTGTAAGTGCTTGGAGTGGGATAGAAGCCCTATTTAAAAGCAGATAAAGAATTAATATCACTCAAGAGATTTTGTAGAAAGGAGATATCATTGCTAAAATTATTGGAAAAAATAAAATCCCATGAATTAGTAAATTAATAATAGATTTGGAAGGATCGTGGCAGGTGGAATGATCTCTGGTTATTAAAAAAGAAGGAGCAAGTTTGTCAGTAGGAATAGAAAATAAATTACCATATTCAGATAAGGAATTAATTCTAGATTTATTTGTGGCAATTATTTCAGAAGATGGATTTGGTAAATAAAAAATATGAAGGAAGATAAATTTGCCCATTTGGATATAGTATGGTCATTAATTTTCTCATTATTAGAATAAGTAGGTACGTAAAGATGGGAATTGATTTTTAATAAAACTAAGATGATAGAAGCATAAAATTTCTTAGTCATGGGTTCAAAACATATGTATGCATTATGAATATCAGGATATCGAAGAAAGAGACAAGATTTATAGACCCTTGCTCAAGTTTCAGCTTTGTATAGGGCTAAAGCCAAGGATAACATAAACAACCAAAAACTGACAATTTAGAGTAAGTAGAAACAGAATTGAAAAGACAGTAAAAAGTATATTTATGACCACGAATGGTCGTTGGAAGCCAATTAATTAAATAAACTGAAGCTTTGAAAGCAAATGACCAAAGAGAGAGAGAGGAAGTGATGCTTGATGAAGGAGAGTGAGTCGTATTTTGACAATATGTCGATGATGGTGCCCAACTAAAGCAATACGTTGGGAGTTATAATGAGGAGAAACCAAATGGTAGATGCCATGAGATTCAAAAATGGATTTAAGGCATTCATATTCTTTTCCACCATCCAAATAAATCATTTTGATAAATTTATTAAAAAATTTCCATCATTAATTTAAACTTTGGAAAAATGGAAGAGAGATCTAATTTATGTGCTATTGGAAATAACCATGAGTATTTTGTAAAGTGATCAACAAAAACTACATAAAATGAAAAACCATTAATTGAACGAATTGGAGATAGCCCCCAAACATACTATAGATTAATTTTAAAGGACTTCTACTTGAAAAACTAGAAACACCAAAATGTAACTTGTGACTTCTGTTACTGAAAGTTCTGGAAGTACACAGTTATATAAAATAAAATAGTCAACTGTTAAGTAAATTGGCACAGGAGAATTTTTACATGGTTCAGTTATAAAACCTACGTCCACGGACAGCTATACAGCTGCAATTCACTAAGTTTTTGTTTGTACAATCTTTAGGACCTTTTACAGTGCTGACTTACTCTCACACACTGACCTAATCTTTGACAAAGAAAATCTTGCCAAGATCTTAAACTCTAGTGACACTGCCCACTCTCTATTGTAGATAATTTAACAATACACTGTTAAGTTATACATAACAATCAATGTCTGACGCTGAATTACATAAACACTTAACCCGTAAGTTATCCCAAGTATCTACTAACTCTCACAGACTTTATCAACAACTCATATACGAATTCTACCACTCATACATGATCAAAGACTCAAAGAATCGAATTAACAAAGCATCCCAATTTGCGTTGAAGATCTTCTATAAAATCATGGAATGCCAAAGTCAAAAACTCTCTCACAACCAAATTGGCTAACCAGTTAATCTCTCTCTTTTTTTCAACATCGCCACTTCTGGTTATTACATGAAATATATATATATATATAGGCTTGGACGAAATCTCCTAGAAATCTTATAAAAGATCTAATCAACATCACATTAGGATTAGGATAAAATAGGAAGTGATTAAATAGCAAAAGAGATTAGGATAATTAAATAATCTCCTATTCTATATAAGATATTATCCTAATCTTGGGGTATATTTATAAATCAATTACTTCCTAAAATATAACTCTAGAAACAGTAAAATAATAATCAAATTAATTTTCTTGTTTCATCACAAATTGATCAAAATGAAACACATGCATGACACATGCATGTTGTAACCAAAAATCTTATTGTCAATGCTCTCGGCATAAGTGCTCGACAACCATGCTCAACACTCGACACTCGACACTTCTAACACAATGGTCTCGACACAAATCTTCACTACTCATCTACTCGACACTTCGACAATCAACACTCGACAAACTCGACACCTTGACTTCCCTCGAAAACTCGACTTCACTCGTCATTCTCGAAAATATTAGCTACACAATCAACTCGACACATCTCGACAATATTAGCTACACAATCAACTCGACACTGGTCAAAGCAACAACACAACACTAAAAACCAGCTCGACAACAACACTCGATATTAACTCAACACACAGACACTAACAATCTCCCCCTTTTTTGAGAACTTGCGATAAAAACACCAACACCTAACTGTTTCCATACTCATAATAGGACACTGTCATGATCGTTATAACCTTGCAAGACAATTCAAAGCAAATTAAAACATTCATCACACAACATAAGTAGTTCAACAGAAGAAGTTTAGTTCTGTCTCCCCCTCACTTCTTACTTACACCTTCAAGCAACAAAAAAAAAAGGTCAGAAAAAAACAGTTCAAAAAGATCAGAAACAGTTCTGCAATAAGAACACCAAAAAAATAAAAATAAAAAAAAGAACTCCTCCTCTTGCCAGGGCGCTTGATAGTTCTACGAGCAACAGATTTGACCTTACGCCTAGGAGTGGAGATAAGCGGTTCAGAGGGGACTGGAGCTGGTTGTGCTTCAGCAGTATTAGAGGAAGTAGTAGTAACGTCAGCTACAACTCTGCGAATTTCCCTCTTTATTCTCTCTACACTAGTTTCTGTTGCCTTTGTATGCTGTTCGATAGAGGTAACCAGTGAATCATCTGCTATAGGAGGTGGTGATTGAATTGGTGATGGAGAGGTATGAGGTTTTGCTTCAGCTATTGCAGGGAGAGGGGTATCTTGAGGTTTTGTCTCAGCGAGTGGAGAAGGCTGTTTCATTTCGGATTCGACTTGTGTTGGTTCATCTGACACAGATTCATCTCTTAAGGCTGGAGTTGATGATTCTATTTTCTGCTTCTTCTTTTGGTCAGATTGTTTCTTCTCCATATCAATTTTCTTCTTTCCCTTCCTGCTAGATCCTTTGGTAGAAGACTTGATTATCCTTTCCTTCTGCTTTTGTTCTGCTATTCTATCTTTCTTAACTGCAGATGGTGCAGCTGGACTTGTTGTTGGCATTTGAGTAGTTGCTGAAGGCAGAGATTCATCATCCTCAGATATCTCTTCAGCTGGTTTCTCTGGAACTCCAGTGTCAGTTTCCATGGTTGGTGGTTCTGGTGTAGTACTAGGATGTCCTACAAACATTGCTTCCAAAACAGATTGCTTGAGTTTAATTGTCTTCAAATCCTGCACAATTTCTATCAAAGCAGAGTTAATCAGTACAAGTTGTTCTTCAATATTGTTCAACTGATTTTTCTTGACTCTCTTGGGTTTCGGTTCAGGTACAGGTAAGTCAGATTTGTCATGCAATCTTTGAAGAAATCCCTTTGTAATGGCTTTAGACAGAATTTCAGTTTGTTCATGAGAGCTCATTGGGATGCTATTCTAAGCAAGAATCCCTTGAATCAAACAGGAAAACACAAGCAGATAATAATCAGAGTGATATGAACCAATCTGAACAATGGATCTATAAGCTAACAGACCAAAGTTAATTGGTCGATTGGTGCCTAAACAATACAGAAATTTCACTCTGTCTTCTCGAACTTGATTTTGATAGGAAGAAGGAAGCCTTATGCAATACTCGATATTTCTTCCTAAGGTATTGCTGGTCTATTCCATCTTTTGGTTTCCATTCAACGTTTGTTCGACCAGTCAATTCCTCGATTACTTCGACTATGTTATATTCTTCATCTAATGCATGGAGACTACCTATGGGAATGTCTAGGAAAGTGTTTATAACATTGGGAGAGAACTTGACAAACTTTCCTCGACAATAAACTTGTGATACAGAAAACTTTTAGGATCATCAATGGAAGAAGAGATGTTCGCATAAAATTCCTGAATTAAAGTTTTCATAGGGGGTGAGAAGTTTGATACCGTGGGAGTCCAGTAAATAGACTCAATCATCTCACTCAGCCTATAGAAGTCAAAATCTGATAGTTTTACCGGCCTTTCCATTTGCAGTTTTCACTGTAAAGTGAACTTTACAAACTTCTGTTTGATATCTACTGTGAGAAATTTGTTGTATTTCGGCTTGACTTTGTTCTTTATCTTCCTCACAGGCACTTGCTCATCCTCACTGATGGCAGGATCAACAGCGGTTTCTACGTGTGTGTGTTACATTGGAGATGACTGAATGTTATTACTTTTGTTGTAACTGGAGCCGCTGGGAGAAGATGAAGAACTAGCTGAGGTCGCCATTGTTAAGGTTTGGAGACTGCAACAAATTCTTCAAAATAGAGACAGGGAGAAAGAAGATGCAGGATAGTGGAGAAGCTATTGTTGAAGTATAGTATGAATAGGAAAAAAAGCCCTAATCCTGTTTTGAAATATACTCGGCCCTTAAAAAAATTATTTTGTTTTTAACAAAATTTAATGTGAAATCTATTTCCAAAACTGTTTCATAACTTCCATTAAAAGACAATAATTCAAATTTGATTCCAATTTGAATAAGGAATTCAAATAGAATTAGGATTCCCACCACTGAGACTTCTCCCCCTCAATTCAATAATGTTGACATGGCATTTTGACACATGGATACACAAGAAATTTAAATATCGGGTAAGCATACAAAAAAATAGTTGAGAATAACGTAACAGAACACAGTTAATAATAACATAACAGTAATATCTGAATTATCATATGAATCATTCTAAGAAAGCATAATTTAGAGTTGTTTTAATTTACACATGAAAGTGATTTTTCTTCTTGATTCAATTGAGTGATCAACTTGAGTATGCTTCTTACACACACAAAAATTGATTTCAATATGAATATCACTAGATTAATACAGTAGCTTTCACACAATATAGAGGTAGCCCTTTTCATATGAGTGGGTGACCTCAACATATGTCCTAGATACCCTAAGGTTACTCTCAATGATGCCTTTCACACATCATATATTGGTAGACCTCACTGTATTTTTCATTTTAAATCAGTATCTTATAATTCACACAAATTTTATGTCACAGCTCACACATGCTAATTTAGAAGAAAACTTATAATACTATAGATAGGAATAACATAACAGTATACTATGTTCATTCATATAACTGATAGATGCCTAAGGCTTTTCTAAGATTTTCAAATCTTGTTGTATCCAATGCCTTAGTGAACAAGTCAGCCAATTGTCTATCAGTAGAGATATGTTCAATGTGGATCACCTTAGACTCCACTAGTTCCCTTATAAAATGGTATCTTATGTCAATGTGTTTTGTTCTAGAATGCTGAACATGATTTTTGGAAATGTTTATAGCACTAGTATTATCACAAAACACATTTATAGTCTTTTGTTCAATACCATAATCACTCAACATTTGCTTCATCCATAATAATTGTGTGCAACAACTCCCTACTGCTATGTATTCAGCTTCAGCAATAGATAAAGAAATATAATTCTGCTTTTTGCTGTGCCAAGAAACCAAGTTAGTGCCAAGATAAAAACAACCTCCTGAAATACTTTTCTGTCATCTACATTTCCTACCCAATCAGCATCACTAAACCTTGCAAGATAATCATTTGTATCTTTAGAAAACTAGATCCCATAATCCTGTGTTCCATGAACATACCTAATGATTCTCTTAGTTGTGCAAGATGCGATTCCTTTGGATTTGCTTGAAATCTTGCACAAAGTCCTGCACTAAAGCACAAATCTAGTCTGCTTGATGTAAGGTATAGCAGGCCACCAATAATACTTCTATACAAACTTGCATCAAAATCTTTTCCTGCATTGTCTTTTGAAAGTTTAAGGTTAGTGTTGATAGGAGTTTTCATTGGTTTTGCATTTTCAAGTCCACATTTCTTTACAAGATTTTTTGCATATTTTGATTGAGATATGAACATCCCATCATCCATTTGCTTAACCTGTAATCCAAGAAAGAAATTTAATTCTCCTACCATGCTCATCTCAAACTCTTCCTGCATCAACTTAACAAATTTATTAATTTTGCTTTTGTTAGTTGATCTAAAAATAATGTCATCAACATATATTTGAGCAACAATAAAATAGTTAGATGCATATTTGATGAATAAGGTCTTATCATTGCTACCTCTTTTATATCCTATGTTGATTAAAAAATTTGTCAACCTCTCATACCAAGCTCTAGGAGCTTGTTTCAAACCATACAAAGCTTTGTGTAATCTGTACACAGAATCTGGATGTTTAGGATCTTCAAATCCTTTGGGCTACTCAACACAGACTTCTTTATTGAGATAGCCATTTAAAAATGCTATTTTAACATCCATTTGGTAAAATTTGAAAGCAATTGCAAGTAGTAATCTGATTGACTCAAGTCTAGCTACTGGGGCAAAGGTCTCATCAAAGTCTATGCCTTTAACTTATGTGTAACCTTATGCAACTAGCCTAGCTTTATTTCTTACTACTTGACCACTTTCATCAGTTTTATTTTTGAATATCCATTTAGTTTCAATGACATTTTTATTTTCTGGTATAGGAACTAATTCCTATACTTCATTCCTTTTAAACTAATTAAGTTCATCTTGCATGGCTTGAATCCACACATTTTCTTTTAAAGCTTCTTTTACATTTTTTGGTTCAACTAAAGAAACATAACAAGCAAACCTTACCTTATTTCTTACCTTGCTCTAGGTTTTCATCATGCCATCTGGTGTTCCAATGATAGAGCTGGTTAGATGTGCCTTCTGAATCCATGTGGGTGGATCTTTTCTATCATCATCATTCCGAATTGAATTTCTATTTAAATCTCAGTTGTCAGATGTTACTGTTACGTCGGGTGTAACAGCAGTTGTTTCCTCTTTCATAACAGCATCTTCATTTTTGTTATTATCTAAATCTGACTTTTCTGAATCTTCTATGAAGCTGGTTATCCTCTCCTCTTGTGAGTACTTTGCATAATCATCAAGATCATCAAATACTACATTTGCAGATTCCATGACAGCCTCAGTTCTCAGATTGTAAACTCGAAATGCTTTGCTGTTTTGTGCATAACCCACAAAAACTCCTTCATCACTTCTCGAATCAAATTTTTCTAACAGTTCTCTGTCATTTAAGATATGACACCTGCATCCAAATACATGAAAATATTTCAAATTAGGTTTTCTACCTTTCAATATTTCATAAGGTGTTTGATTAGTGCCAGGTCTAAGAAAAACTCTATTTGAAATGTAACAAGTAGTGCTTATTGCTTCAGCCCATAGCCTTTTGGTTAACTTCTTGCTATTGAGCATTACTCTAGTCATCTCTTAAAGAGTTCTATTCTTCCGTTCCACAATGACATTTTGTTCAGGGGTTTTGGGGGCTGAAAATTCATGATCAATTCCATGGTATTTACAAAAGTCAACATAGCTTACATTTTCAAACTCCTTTCCATGATCACTTCTTATTCTCACAATCCTTCCAATGTTGCTATTTTGCTCATTTTCAAGCTTAACACAAAGATTCCTGAAAGCTTCAAAAGTGTCAGATTTTTCTTTAATGAAATCAACCCAAGTATATTTAGAAAAATCATCCACATAAACAAATATTTATCTCTTACCTGTAATGCTTTCAATTTGCATAGGACCCATAAGATTCATGTGAAGCAAATCAAGTATTTTGGATGTGCTAAGATGTGGATTAGACTTGTGTGATTCTAATTTGTTTTCCCATTTGACATGGTCCACAAATTCCATTAACTTTGTCATCAAGCTTAGGAACTCCTTTTACTGCACCTAACTTAGTTAATTTAACCAAGTCTTTGTAATTTAAGCGCCCTAATTTTTGATGCCACAATTCTAAATCCGAAATCCTAGGATGAAATGCAATTTCTAACAAATAACAATTATCCGAAGATCTATTGTCTTCTAGAATGCATTTCCCAAAATTATCTAAAAACATGCATTTGTTTTGTGTCAAATTAACAGTATACCTTTCATCACAAATCTGACTAATACTAATAAGATTAGCTTTTAAATCTTCAACCGGCAAGACATTTTGAAAATTGGGTAGGCCTTTGACATTCAAAGTTCCTTTACCAATGATCTTACTTTTTGCTCCATCTCCAAAGGTGACATTACCATCCTTGCATGCTTTACAGTTTGTTAGAAACTATTTAATTCCAGTCATGTGCCTGGAACAACCGTAGTCAAAATACCACAAATTGGTAGATGCATGATTGAGTGCAGTAAAAGCAACATGGCATACTGTTTTATCTTTTCTAATCCACTGTAGTTGTGATTTAGGTAACAGTTTGAACTGTTTTGATCTTTTATGCAAAAGATTTAACAATTAAAGCATCTAGGCCTAATGTGTCCCTTTTTACCACAAAAATAACAAGTAGGAATGAAATCCTTACCTTTTCAGAACTGGATTTGGGAGAAACAAATATTTCATTACTCTTTAAACTCGGACTCAACCTTAAAGAGTTAGATTAAAAGTATTTACCTGATGTTAAGGCTTTCACAAAGACTGTTTTTGATGAAGATGCAACATTACCTTCTGTATACCCCAATCCATGTTTGTTGGAGTTGTCTCTTCCAAGACTCAAGACCTGATCTAGTTTGGTTGCTCCAATTTTGAGTTGATCAACACACCTCTTGCTTTCAACCAGTTCTGTTGTGATTTTCTCAATATGTGCTGTTTTATCTATCAAAACAGTTTTTAGTTCTATGATCTGATTTTCTACAAAGGATTTTTCACATTCCAGCTCCTCGATCTTCTTCTTTAAGGCTTTAATTTCTCTCTTCTGATTCAGCCATTCACCGTAGAGTACATTGTATGTCTCTTGCAACTCTTCATAGTATTCTGGTCCATCTTCTTCATCAGAATGATCAACACTGGTTCTGTAATTTTTTGTTATGTCAGATATAACATCTTTCCCTTTATCAGCTACAGCTGCAGTAAAAGCAACAAAGTTACTCATGCAATCTTAATCTTCTGAATCTGATTCTGATTCATCACTCCAGGTTACTATCAGTCCTTTGTTTTTCTTCTTGAGATTAGCACATTCAGATTGAATATGCCCAAAACCAGAGCATTGATAACACTGAATCTGTCCTTTCTTTTCAGGTTGTTTTGGCTTCTTGTCATCCTCTTTGTTGAACTTTCTGAATTTTTCTACACTTGAGTTTGATGGCTATCCTTGATTCTTTTTTCTGGAATTTCTTTTCATGAACTTAACATAATTTCTTGTTAGGAAAGCAATCTGTTTAGAATCAGTTTCATCAAGCTCATCATTACTTTCATCATCAGATTTTTTAGTTTTCACAGTAAATGCAATGCTTTTTCCTTTTTGTTTCCTAGTACTTTAATTAATTTCAAAGTTTTGGAGGATGCCAATCAGTTCATCAACTTTCATTTCATCAGTGTTTTTCACTTCCTCAATGGCAGAAATTTTAGGTTGAAACTTATCTGGGACAGACCTAATTATCTTACTAACTACTTCTGCATCAGTGAAAGTTTTTCCAAGCATATATGCAGAATTTGTGATGTGACATATCTTAGAGTAAAATTCAGAAATAGACTCATCCTCATGCATCATTAAATTTTCAAATTGAGAATTAAGTCTCATCAATTTTGACCTTTTAACAGATGTAGTACCTTCATGTTTTACCTCAAGTATGTCCCATGCTTCCTTGGCCACTTTGCACCTTGAAATATGTCCAAAGTTGTTTAAGTCCACTGCAGCACAAATTGCATTAAGAGCCTTTGAATTCCAGTTGGAACGTCGATTTTCTTCATCAGTCCATTCACCCTCTAGTTTGACTTCAGAATCACCAAATGCATTCACCTTCGTTGGTGGTGTCCATCCTTTAAGTACACTAGTTCATGCCCTATCATCAAGAGATTTAATAAACATCATCATTCTTACCTTCCAATATGAATAATACTGCCATCAAGGATAGGTGGTTGTGTTCCAGTTCCTCCATTACGAATAAACTCCATTCTTCTATATTAGTCTGATCGTTTTCTTCACTTGTCTATCAGTGATCCTGCTCTAATACCAATTGAATGTTCTGGAAGTACACAGTTATATAAAATAAAACAGTCAACTGTTAAGTAAATTGGCACAGGAGGATTTTTACATGGTTCGGTTATAAAACCTACATTCACGGACAGCTATAGAGCTGCAATTCACTAAGCCGTTTGGTATGAGGGTTTAGTTTTATGAGAGTGGGATTCATATTCTTGGGAAAGTGGAATATGGGAATCTAATTCCTGGGAAAGAAATATTACCGTGTTTGGTTATCCACAGGAATCTTGTTATTCATTCTTGTGAGGATTAGATTACTATATTTGATTGTACAGAGGAATGCCCTAATTTTATTCAATAGGTAAGTAATACTATATAATGAAATTTTTTTTCCAATATGTAAAAAATACTTATGTTATTTTTCATGCTCTAGTATACAATAAAAAATATTAAAAATATATGAAATTAATAATTTTAAAGATTTTTAAATATATATATATTATCTTAATAGAAGACAATATATTATTTTTCATGATATATATATATATGTGTGTATATATACATATATAAATTAATTAAGATAAATATATTTATATATAATATATAATATAGAAATTAATAATATGTTAATGAAAATATTTAATTATAAATAAATTTAAATTTAAAAAATATATAATATATAAAAAATTAAATTTATATGTAAATTAAATATAATTAAATATTATAAATTTTATATTTAATTTATTTGTACATGTATGTATATACATACATACATAAATACATACATACATACATATATATATATATATATATGTATATATTTTGTCTTCTATTAAGATAATATATATATTATCTTAATAAAAATAAAATAAATAAATTTAATTTACTTATAAAATATATATATATATTTACATATAAATTTAGTTTTTATATATATCAGATTATTTATTTACAAATAAATTAAATATAAAATTTAATTATATTTAATTTACATATAAATTTAATTTTTTATATATTATATATTTTTTAAATTTAAATTTATTTATAAATGAATATATAAATCTATATAAATATTTATTAATTTATATTATATATTATATTTATATAAATATATCTATCTTAAATATTTATAATGTATTATTTTATTATTTATATAATTTAATTTAAATTTTATTTATATATTTTTTTTACATATTATCTTTTTATTTATTAAATTTAATTTTTAAATTTAATTTAATTTATAAATAAATACATTTATTTACATATTATTAATTTACATATTATATATTGTATATAAATATATTTATCTTAATCAATTTATTTTATATTATATTATTTAATAATTTAATAAATAATATTTTTATTTATGTAAATTTATATAAGTTTATTTATTATATGTGTAGTTTATACAAATTTATATATAATTTAGTAGTTTTTTTTAATTTGCTATAAACATACATATTAAATAAATAAATTTATATAATGATGGGTTTAGGATTCCCAGGAATATGAAACTCAAGTATTGAAAAGATTTCACATTACCCCAATAGAGGGGCATTTGAAACCCATGGGAAAGCTCAATTCCATGGCTTAAAATGCTAACTAAGCCAACCAAACAAGGGTTAGGCATAAGATTCCCATTCCCAGGGTCAGAAACCTCCATACCAAACGGCCCCTAAGTTCTTGTTTGTACAATCTTTAGGACCTTTTACAGTGCTGACTAACTCTCACACACTGACCTAATCTTTGACAAACAAAATCTCGCCAAGATCTTAAACTCTAGTGACACTGCCCACTCTCTATCACAAATAACTTAACAACTCACTGTTAAGTTATATATAACAATCAATGTCTGATGTTGAATTACATAAACACTTAACCCGTAAGTTATCCCAAGTATCTACTAACTCTCACAAACTTTATCAACAACTCATGTACGAATTTTACCACTCATACATTAATCAAAGACTCAAAGAATCGAATTAACAAAGCATCCCAATTTGCGTTGAAGAACTTCTGTAAAATCATGGAATGCCAAAGTCAAAAACTCTCTCACAACCAAATTGGCTAACCAGTTTTGGTTATTACATGAAATATATATATAAAGAGGCTTGGACGAAATCTCCTAGAAATCCTGTAAAAGATCTAATCAACATCACATTAGGATTAGGATAAAATAGGAAGTGATTAAATACCAAAAGAGATTAGGATAAATAATAATCTCCTATTCTATACAAGATATTATCCTAATCTTAGGATATATTTATAAATCAATTACTTCCTAAAATATAACTCTAGAAACAATAAAATAATAATTAAATTAATTTTCTTGTTTCATCACAAGTTGATCAAAACGAAACACATGCATGACACATGCATGTTATAACCAAAAATCTTATTGTCAATGCTCTTGGCATAAGTGCTCGACAACCATACTCGGCACTCGACACTTCTAACACAATGGTCTCGACCCAAATCTTCATTGCTCATCTACTCAACACTTCGACAGTCAACACTCGACAAACTCGACACCTTGACTTCCCTCGACAACTCGACTTCACTTGACATTCTCGAAATATTAGCTACACAATCAACTTGACACATCTCGACAATATTAGCTACACAATTAACTCGACACTGGTCAAAGCAACAACACAACACTGAAAACCAGCTCGACAACAACACTCGATATTAACTCAACATACAGACACTAACAGTTACATTAACAAGAATCACAAAAGGAAAATTGAGACTTTTTGACTGCATAGGGAGGTCATTGGAAGAAATTACCCAAAAAAAGAATTTCTTATAAAAGATGACCAAGCCTAACATGCTAGAGATTGGAAGAAGCTTTGACACTGAGACAAACTTGTTTGCCCACAAATTTATTCTCCCTTATACTAAGACACACATACACATTATTCTTAGTTCCTCTTTGGGCAAGAAATGCCGTTGTAGTTAGATCCTTCACATAAAAAGAATAGGAGTAAAACTTAATACAGCATTATTTGTTTTACGAAATTGAGAAACACACACTAAGTTTTGTTTCATGGAAGGAACACATAAAACATTTGGGAGGGAGAAAGAATTTGATGGAGTAGTAAGTTTAGTATCTCCAATATGCATGACTAGCAAACCTGAACCATCACTAATAATAATATCAACGAGCCCACCATATAGCTGGCAATGAGAAAGAATGTTCAAATTAGATGTCACATGGTGGGAAGCACCCATGTCAAGCAACCAATTGGAATTACTATTTGTTGATGTAGTGGTGGGATTAGCAATAGGTTGCTATTGGATAAACTTTTACAAGAGCCTCTTTCCAAGATAAAATTGATTGAATGCATGGCCGCGCCTCTTAAAGGAATCATAAGACACATTGGAATTACGACCAGTAGAATTGCCTTGATTATTTTTATATTGACCACCACCTTGACTATTAGAGCATTATCCATGATGACTGCAATTATAATGATTTCTCCATCCATTGTCTTCTCTTTTTAGAGACTCATGCTTCACTAATTTTTCATGAAGCCCTTCAGAGCATATGACAGTGTCTTGGGCACATATAGTAGCAATTAACTATTTAAACCCTGGACCAACACCATTCAAAGTATGAATGATGAGATTCATATCTAGAACTGGAGCATTAATGAGTGTAAGTTCATCAACAAGTCCTCTGATTTTGCTAAGATACACCTCAATAGATTGAGAAAAACGAGTAACTGCAGTGAGTTATTCAATCAGTCCCATGATACAAGAGGATGAGAAATTGGCATAAAGCCTTATGAGTCGATTCTAAACATCCATAGATGAGACACTAGAATTGACTTGTGAAACCACTCGATTAGAAATAGAGGATTGAATTCCATGAAGAAGAAATTTTTCCTAACATCTTTTTTATTAACTATGGTTTTTTTTTTTTTTATGGACATGGAAATGATCCATCAACAAAACCAAGCATATCAAAGCCAAAAATTAAGTCATCCCATTGAGCTCTCCCCAGAGGATAGTTAGAGGGCGTTAATTTGTTTGAAAGCTAAGCAAAAGCATTAAAAGAGACTAAATTGTTTGAAGAAAGAAAGGAAGTAATAGTAGGTTGATTAAGGCTAGAAGTTGTTGTGGTATCTTTGGCCATGAATGAAGACTTAGGATTTGAAAAGTTGAATTGATATATCTCGTTAGAGCCAAAGTAGCTCTGATAACATAAAAGATATTTGGCTTAATAGTTTTCACAATTATGTTGACCAAAACAGTTACAAAACATACTTATATACATCAACATGTAAACAGAAAAATAAAGACAATATTAACACCCTGAAATCAAGGAAATTACAAAAGGAAAACAAAATTAATAATCCTTTATTATAAGCTGTGAGATTCTATCCTAATATTTACTAACTTTTTTCTTATTTTAAAAATGATGCAACAATTTATGCCCAAATTTTCTCTATCTACACTTCAAATAAGAGCATTTTGGTTTTTTTTTCTTTTTTGTCCAAACTCTAATATACCCAAATGTTCTCGACCTACACTTAAGGTGAGGGGCCTTCTTTTTTTCTTTGTTCGAAATCTAAATAAATTTCAATATAAAAATCTAAATGATATATTTCTTTTTTTTATTTTAGATATCAGAATTGAAATATCTGAAAGCTAATATTTTTATACACATATCTTTATATATATATATATATATATATATATATATATATATATATTGCTTTTAATATAATTTTATTTGATGCAGTAGAAGTATTTGCATATTAATATTTGTTATGAATCTTATTGATAGCTTAAGAATTATACATATTTTAGTTCCTCTTTCTTTGGCATATTGTTTTATTTTAAATTTAAACTTGTTCTTTTATGTTTTTTTTTTCGGTTTACTTGGTTGTAGGAAGTAAATCAAAGCAATTGGAATGACCTGATAGTAAAAATGTTCTAATTTTGTCTTTGCTGGATAGCCAAGTTTTTAAAATTAATTGTATTAATCTATAAAGAACTAGATTATGAACCGTATACCATTAGAAAGCTCTGGATGTCTAGTTTCTATAGATTTTTACAATTTATAAATTCGAGTTGTGTACTGAAATTTATGGCCAAAAGAAAGAGGGTAAGGTAGAGTAAAAATTCTAAAGAGCTGAAAGAGACACACGAGGTAGAAAGTTTGCACACTTGCGCAATGACAACTTGAAATCATGATTTTTGTCCTATCCTAAAACCCTACACCTATAAATTAGACTTCATAAAAAAACATGTTTCGGGTTCCAAAGGGTCATGAAAGGCAATCAGAGGCTGGAGACAAGATTTTTTCTTCAATTTCTTTGCTTTCTTTTCTTTATTTCCTTTGCATCCATGTCTACAACTATGATTTGTGTTTTGTTTACCTTGATTAAGAAATAAGTTTTCTTTCTAGGGTTAAGATATAGTGAATTTTTGATATTCTAGTTCTTTATATTTAATATATTGCTATTTATTCCAATATTGTTGAGCAATTTAATTATATGCTTAATGTTTGTCATTGTCTAACCAACTTTTGCATGATTTGAGATATGGAATAAGACTTCATGTTAATCATTTATTATTTTTTCATAAATCAACATGAGATAGAGTTATGGATGTGATAGAGCTATGGATGTGATTTATGCAAACTTATAGATTGCTTGTACTTAATGGGTATTAATAGTGAGTTTGGTGAGACAAATATGTGATTCTAATCTATTAATATACCTTGTTACTGCTTGAGAAAGAATAACAATTTATTGAAATCAATTGGCAACATAGGAATAAATATTGATGTCATTAAGTTTGAGAATTAGAATGGATAAATTTAGGTGAAATCTAACACCTTAGAGCTTTTATATTTTGGAATTTTTATAATTTAAATCATTGTCGTTGTTTTGTTTTCTTAGTTTTAGTGTAGTTTTTATTATTAGTCAATTCTCCTTAAATTGTCATTATTTTGTTAATAATCAAATAAAATTAGAGTTACATTAAATTTGGCAACTAGTAACACAATCCTCATGGGAATAATACTCAACTCATCACTTAATTACTTGTTTATGATTATTTGCACATGTGGATTTTGCATAACACTCATTTATTTAAATATTTGATGTATGGATAAGACTATTAAATAATTTTAAAAACATATAGGGAGCCAAAATATAAATTTTGAAATAAGTAATAAAATTTCACAAATAAATATTAGGTTATATACAAATTAATGATAAATGAATTTTATGAGGATATTTCAAATCCAAAATTAGAGGGTTCGTAAATGATTTAGACAAAATTGTTATACATAAATTTTTATTTTTTTATATTCAGATCAGATTTTATATTTTAGTTTTAGTTTTATTTCCTTATCAAATGAAAATTTATGCTAAAAATGGTAGTGTTATCAAACAGTAAAGACAGCAACATCATTTCAAAAATGTCAATGAATGTCATCCATTTCCATGATAATTAATGGCTCATACAATTCTGATGATTGAATAACTAATGAAGGTTTTAGACTTCAAATTTTTTAGACTTGAGAAATTAATAGAGATAAATGGATGATAAGCAAACATCCACCATATTTTTGTTTTTCAAATATTTGATGAGGTAACAAATATAATAGCTGCAATGAAGTTTATAATATATATATATATATATATATATATATATTTATTTATTTATTTATTTATTTATATTTTAAGAATATTCTCAAAGTGTTATTGTTGAGTGGAACCTTTTTTGTTAATTATATTTTTTAATGTTAAAAGTAAAATAAAAATATGTTTATAAATAACTGGACATATACAAAACTTAAATAAATAAAATTATTAGATATCTATTATTTATTTAATATTGTAATTATTTTAATATAGAATTACTATCTCTACAATTTAAACATAAGGGTACTTGTTAGTTTTAGAAGTATGAAGTTATGAGTACTATAAAAGTAAATTGACACAAGAGAATTTTACGTGGTTCGGTTATAAAACCTATATTAACAGACAACTTTAGAGTAGCAATTCACTAAGTTCTTGCTTGTGCAATCTTTACAGTCGTTTATAGTGCTGACTCACTCTCACACACTGACCTAATTTTTGTAAAATAATATCTCGCCAAGATCTTAAACTCTAATGACACTGCCCACTCTTTATCGCTGATAACTTAACAACACACTATTAATTTAAATATAACCACGATTTCTGACACTGAATTACATAAACACTTAACTCGCAAGTTCTCTCAAGTGTATACTAACTCAGACAGACCTAATCAAAAATTCATGCATGATTACAATCTCTTATACATGAATGAAACACTCGTAAAATTAAATCAATGAAGCATTCCAATCTGTGTTGAAGCTCTCCTTATAATTCTTGGAATGCCGTGACACAAACTCTCCTAACAAAACCTCTATGTGTTATGTAAACATAACATTATATATATAATGGGATGCCAGATCGAAATCTCCTTAATATCCTTTAAAAATCCTAATTAAACTCACATTAGGATAAAGACTAATATAATAGGAAGTAATATAAGTAACTCTTAAAAGAATTAGGACACAAATAAATATTCTCCTATTTTAACTAGGTTTCATTAAATAATGTCGTAATCTAAAGAGATGTTTATTTTGAATCAAATACTTCCTAAATTACACTTCTAGAAACAGTAAAATAAGAAACAATATAACATTCTAGTTTTATCACAAGTTAGTCCAAAATCATCATGTGCATGGCACATGCAAGTGTGTCGCACGTTGACACCAATAATCTCCCCCTTTTGGGCAACTTGTGATGAAAACACCAAACTATTTCTGATCAAAGAAAATCACTCAAAGATAAGTTAGAAATAACTCTAAGAAATCATGATCTACTAGATAGAAAAATAACATGCTTAAAGAAATAACAAGTGTGCAGTTACAAAGCACATAACAAAACAATGTCTAAATGTGTATTTCCTGCAAAACAGAGTGAAGTTGACAATCCTGTCAAACAACACTTCAACCAAATCATGATCAAAACAATTAACAAAATGTGATATAAACATCAATCACATGAAATAGGCAGAGAACAACACAAAACATAGTAAAGTAATAAGTTAGAAACACAAAGCAGAAAATAGATCGAATGCACGTGTAAAAGACACTCCTTACTCTACCTCAAAATAAATAGAATTAGCAGTATCAAATCAAAAACAGACAGATTAATCAGATGTAAATCAAGAACTTCTTCTCCGACCTTGGCCGCCCCCCCCCCCCCTTTCCTTTATCTCAGAACAAGTGCCAAAAATTAACGAAGTTGGGGAGACTTGCGAACAGGAGGGGAAGAGGAATTGCCAGGTCTCTTTTTGAATCTGCAGCATTGACTGTAAACCTTTTCCCAGTAGTGGTGGGTGCAGGTTGCTCAAAAGCCACAGGAGTTGGCTGTGCTTCAGTTTTGTATGATGAAGTAGTAGTGACCTCTGCCACAATCTGGTGGATTTCTTTATCAAGTCTGTCAGCACTAGTCTTTGTTGGCTACAACTCAACAATAGATTGTTGTCGATGCACCAGTAATTCTGTTGCAAGCTAAGGTGGGAGTGTTGTGGCTGGGTCAGTTGTGTCTACTTCAAGAATGGGATCCTATATGGGTTCTGCACTTGGTGTGGTTTCTGCTTTATGTGAAGGTAACTGTTATGATGGAGAGACATGTTGCTCTACTTTAGGAACTGGTGAAATGTCAAGTTCTGCCTCAGTAGGTGGTGAAGGCAATGTCAGTGCAGGTTCTTCTTCAGGTGGTTCATCTGACAAGGACTCACCACTTTAACCTTCTTCTTGCCCTTCAGATCAGTTCCCTTAGCTTTCTTCTGGGATTTCTTTTTCTTCATCGTCTTTTTTGCTGTTATGGCTATCTTAACAACTGGTTGTTCATCTTGGTCCTCTGTAGACATTTGCTCAGCTTCCATAGGCATTAGCTCATCAGTTTTTGGCATTAGCTCAGCAGACTACTCATGGACCACATCATCAATTTCCATGGGTTGTAGTTTTTTGCAGCAACAGATTACTTTGCTTTGATGTCCTTAAGATCCTGCACAATATCAGTCACAACAGAATTGATCAAAGCAAGTTATTCTTCCATATTTCTCATTGGATTATTGCAGACTCTTCTTGGCTTTGGTTCAGGTACAAAGAGATTAGTTTTATCATGCAGACGATGCAGAAAGCCTTTTGTGATGAATTTGGACAAAATTTTAGCATTTCCTTTGGGGCTAATGGGAATAATATTTTGAGCTAAAATACCTTGAATTAAACAAGGAAAGACAAGCAAATGGTAGTCGGATTTATATAAGGCAATCTGAACAATCATCCTATAAATCCATAAACCTAAATTAATGGGTCTATTGGTGCCCAAGCATAATAGAAATATTACTTTATCTCCTCTGACCTGGTTTTGGTGTGAAGAGGGAAACCAGTCAAATTGAGCAATTTTATGCATTACCCTATACTACTTTTTAAGATATTGTTGATCAATTCTATCTCAGATTCCAATCTATATCCCCTCGACTAGTTAACTCCTTAACCATAACTACCATATCAAAGTTTTTCTCAACAGAGTGTAGACTACCTATTGGTATATCAAAGAATGTGTTGATGACATTCGGTGAGAATTTCACAAACTTTCCTCTACAATATACTTTTTGATTATGATAGCTTTTCGATCATCAATGGAAGTAGTGATATTCGCACAAAACTTCTGAATTAAAGACTTAATAGGGGGTAGGAAGTTGTTTACCGTTCGAGTCCAGTAAATAGACTCAAGGAGTTCACTAAACCATACTTGTTAAAGTCAATTAACTTCACTGGCCTTTCAATCTGCAACTTCCTTTTTGATGTATAGTTCAATAAGTTCTACTTAACTGCTACTATGAGGAATTTGTTGAACTTTGGCTTCACTTTGTCTTTCATTCGCTTGACAGGAATTAATTCATCTTCACTCATGGCAGGATCAATCGGGATCTCTGCATGCTATTGTTACGACTGAGATGATTGAGTGCTGTCACTACTGTTGTGACCAGAGTCATGTTGGGAAGATGGTGTACTGGTGGTCTTTGAGGATTCAGAAGATGTCGCCATAGTTAAGGTTTGAGAGCCACAAGATTATCTCTGAACAGAGAGATGCAAGACGAGAGAGAATGGAGAAGAGTTGATCGAGTATATATGATATGAACAAGAAAGCCCTAATTGTATTTGTGATATACTTGCGAAGTGACTAATTTTTAATACAATTTCGTTTCCCACACAATTTAATTTTAAATCCTTTTCCAAAAACAACTTAGTAAATATCATTAATGAACAAGAATTTAAAATTTGATTTGCATTAAAATAAGGAATTTTAATATAGTTAGGATTCCCGCCACTGAGTTTCTCCTCCTCAATTCAATAAAGCTGACATGGCATTTTGACACATAGACACACAAGAAAAGTCAAAGTTCAAATAGACACAAAAATCATCGTATGATATGAAAAACATAACAGAAAACAATTAAATATAACATAACAATAATATTTGGACATCATATGAATCATGCTAAGAAAGCATATTTCAAAGCTTTTTATTATCTTCACATGAAAGCTGTTTTCATTTATTTTTCAATCAGTTGAGATTTCAAAAATATTATTTTGACATGTTAAGAATTAATCACATTAGATTATGAGTACAGTAACTTTCACACAATATAAAGGTAGCCATTTTCATTTGATTAGGTGACCTCAACATATTTCTTTGATACTCTGAGGTTACTCTTAATGATGGCTTTCACACATTATATATTGATAGCCCTCTCCATATTTTTCATTTTAAACCAGTATCTTAACATTCACATAATTTTATATTACAACTCACACATGCTTAATTAGAAGAAAACTTGTGATATTGTAGATATAACTAACATAACAGCAAGCAATGTTTATTCAAAAAATGGACAAATGCCTAAAGCCTTTCTTAGATCCTCAAATCTTGTTGTATCCAATGCCTTACTGAACAAGTCAGCTAATTATTTATCAGTGGAGATAAGTTCAATGTGTATCACCTTAGACTCTACTAGTTCCCTTATAAAATGGTATCTTATGTCAATGTGTTTTGTTCTAGAATGTTGAACAGGATTTTTGGAAATGTTTATAGCACTAGTATTATCACAAAACACAGTTATAGGTTTTTGTTCAATACCATAATCACTCAGCATTTGCTTCATCCACAGTAGTTGTGTGCAACAACTTCCTGTTGCTATGTATTCAGCATCAGCAGTAGACAAAGAAATAGAATTCTGCTTTTTGCTGTGCCAAGAAAATAAGTTAGTACCAAGATAAAAAATCCTCCTGATGTGCTCTTCCTGTCATCTGCATTTCCTGCCCAATTAACATCACTAATCCTTACAAGATAATCATTTGTATCTTTAGAAAACCATATACCATAATCATGGGTTCCATGTACATACCTGATGATTCTTTTAGCTGCTGCCAAATGTGATTATTTAGTATTTGCTTGAAATCTTGCACAAAGTCTTTCACTAAAACACAAGTCTGGTCTACTTGTTATGAGGTACAACAAATTATCAATGATGCTTCTATATAAACTTGCATCAACCTATTTCCTACATTGTCTTTTGAAAGTTTCAGGTTAGTACTGATGGAAGTTTTCATTGGTTTTGCATTCTCAAGCCCAAATTTCTTTACAAGATTTTTAGCATATTTTGATTGAGATATGAATATCCCATCATTCATTTGTTTAACCCACAATCCAAGAAAGAAATTTAATTCTCCTACCATGCTCATCTCAAACTCTTCCTGCATCAACTTAACAAACTCATTAGTTTTGCTTTTGTTAGTTGATCCAAAAACAATGTCATCAACATATATTTGAGCAATAATAAAATAGTTAGATGCATAATTGATAAACAAAGTTTTATCATTGCTGCCTCTTTTATAACCTTTGTTGATCAAAAAGTTTGTCAACCTTTCATACCAAGCTGTAGGAGCTTGTTTCAACCCAAACAAAGCTTTATGCAATTTGTACACAAAATCAGGATGTTTAGGATCTTCAAAACCTTTAGGCTGTTCAACAAAAACGTCTTCATTGAAATAGCCATTTAAAAAGGCTCTTTTAACATCCATTTGATACAACTTAAAATCAAGCAAAAAAGCAATTGCAAGTAGTAATCTGATTGACCCAAGTCTCGCTACTGGTGCAAAGGTTTCATTGAAGTCTATGCCTTTTACTTGTGTGTAACCTTGTGCTACTAGCCTAGCCTTATTTCTTACTACTTGACCACTTTCATCAGTTTTATTCTTGAATATCCATTTAGTTCTAATGACATTTGCATTTTCTGGGCTAGGAACTAATTCCCATACTTCATTCCTCTTAAACTGATTAAGTTCATATTACATTGCCTAAATCCAAACATCTTCCTTTTAAGCTTCTTTCACATTTTTTTGTTCAACTAATGAAACATGACATGCAAATCTTACCTGATTCCTTACCTTGCTTCTAGTTTTCATCATGCCATCTGGTGTTCCAATGATAGAGCTAGTTGGATGTGCTTTTTGTATCCAAGTGGGTGGATCTTTTCTTTCATCTTCATTTCTGATTGAGTTTCTGTTCAGATCTGAGTTGTCAGTTGCTATTGTTGTGTCTGATGTAACAATCGTTGTTTTCTCTTTCATAACTGAATTGTCTCTATTATTATTGTTGTCAGAATCTGATTTTTCTGTATGTTCGGTAAAGTTGGTTATGCTTTCCTCTTGTGAGTACTTTGCATAATCATCTAGATCATCAAATACTATGTTTTGTAGATTCCATGACTAACTCAGTTTGAATATTATAGACTCAAAAAGCTTTGCTGTTTTGTGCATATCCCACAAAAAACTCCTTCATCACTTCTTGGATCTAATTTACCTAACAGCTCTCTGTCATTTAAGATGTAACACCTACGTCCAAAAACATGAAAATATTTCAAATTAGGTTTTCTTCCTTTCAAAATTTCATAAGGTGTCTGGTTAAAGCCACGTCTTAGAAAAACTCTATTTGAAATATAACAAGCAGTGCTTATTGCTTCAGCCCATAGCCTTTTGGTCAACTTTTTGCTATTGAGCATCACTCTAGCCGTCTCTTGAAGAGTTATATTCTTCCTTTCCACAATGCCATTTTGTTCAAGAGTTTTGGGAGCTGAAAATTCATGTTCAATTCCATGATATTTGCAAAAATCAACATAGCTAACATTTTCAAACTCCTTGCCATGATTACTTTTTATTCTCACTATCCTGTCAATTTTCCTATTTCGCTCATTTTCAAGCTTAACACAAAGATTCCTGAAAGTTTCAAAAGTGTTAGATTTTTTTTTTTTTAATAAAATCAACCCAAGTATATCTAGAAAAGTCATTACACAAATATATATCTCTTACCTGTAATGCTTTCAATTTGCATGGGATCCGTAAGATCCATGTGAAGCAAATCAAGTGTTTTAGATGTGCTAAGATGTGGAATGGATTTGTGTGTACTTCTAATTTGTTTTCCCATTTGACATGATCCATAAATTTCATTAACTTTGTCATCAAGTTTAGGAACTCCTTTTGCAGCACCTAACTTAGTTAATTTAACCAAGTCTTTGTAATTTAGGTGTCCTAATTTTTTATGCCACAATTCTAAGTTCGAAATCTTAGCTTGAAATGCAATTTCTACCAAATAACAATTATCTGAAGATCTATTTCCTTCTAAAATGCATTTACCGAAATTGTCTAAAACCATGCATTTGTTTTGTGTGAAATTAACAATATACTTATCATCACATATCTAACTAATACTAATTAGATTAGCTTTCAAACCTTCAACCAAAAGACATTTTGGAAGTTAGGTAGACCTTTGACATTCAAAGTGCCATTTTCAATGATCTTAGTCTTTGTTCCATCTCCATAAGTGACATTACCTTCCCTGCATGCTTTAAAATTTTTCAAAAACTATTTATTTCTAGTCATGTGCCTGGAACAACCACTGTCAAAATACCACAAATCATTAGAAGAATGTATAACAGCAGTAAAAACAACTTTGTAGACTGTCTTCTCTTTCTTAACCCATTACAGTTGTGACTTTGGTAACAGTTTGAACTGTTTTGATTTTTTATGCAAAAGATTCAACAATTTGAAACATCTAGGTCTAACATGTCCCTTTTTACCACAAAAATAACAAGTTGGAATGAATTTTCTTACCTTTTCGGGATTGGATTTGAAAGATCTTAGAGGAGAAACAAATGTTTCATTGCTTTTTGAACTAGGACTTGACCTTTTTGAGTTAGGTTCAGAATTTTTACCTAATGCTGAAGCTTTTAAATATACTGTTGTTGATAAGGATGCAACATTACCTTCTGTATACCCCAATCCATGTTTGTTGAAATTTTCTCTTCCAAGACTCAAGATCTGATCAAGTTTGGTTGACCCAATTTTGAGTTGATCAACACATCTTTTGTTCTCAATCAGTTCTGTTGTAATTTTCTCAATATGTGCTGTTTTTTCTGTCAAAGCAAGCTCTAGTTCTGTGATACAATTTTCAGCATATGATTTTTTACATCTCAGCATTTCAATCTCCTTCTTCCAAGTTTTGATTTCCTCTTTCTGGCTCAGCCATTCACTATAGAGTGCATTGTAAGTTTCTTACAACTCTTTATAGTATTCTGGATCATTTTCTATATCTGAATGATCATCATTTGTTCTATAGTGTTCTATTATGGCAGTCATAACAGCTTTCCCTTTATCAGCTAAAGATGCTATAAATGCAACAAAATTACTCATGCATTCTTGACCTTCCAAATCAAATTCTGATTCATCACTCCAGATAGCTGTCAAGCCTTTGTTCTTCTTTTCGAGATTTGCACATTCAGATTGAATATGCCCATAACCACAACATTCATAACACTAAATCTGTCTTTTCTGATCAGGCAACTTTAATTTTTTCTTGTCATCCTCCTTGTTCAATTTCCTGAGCTTATCTTCATTTGAATTTGTATGCTTTCCTTGATTCTTTTTCCTAAAATTCTTTTTCATGAACTTGACATAATTTTTTTTTTAGAAAAGCAATCTGTTTGGAATCAATTTCATCAAGTTCATCATTACTTTCATCATCAGATATTTCAGTTTTAACACTGAATGCAATGCTTTTCCCTTTTTGCTTCCTAGTACTCTGATTAATCTCAAAATTTTGAAAAATGCCAATCAGTTCATCAACCCTCATCTCATAAGTGTTTTTAACTTCCTCAATGGCTAAAATTTTAGGTTGAAATTTATCTAGAACAGATCTAATTATTTTGCTAACAATTTTTGCATCAATGAAAGTTTTACCAAGCATGTATGCAGAATTTGTGAAGTGACATAACTTAGAGTAAAACTAATAAATTAACTCATCCTAATGCAGCATCAAATTTTCAAATTGAGAATTCAGTCTCATCAATTTAGATCTTTTAACAGATGCAATACCTTCATGTTTTACCTCAAGAATGTCCCAAGCTTCTTTGGCCACTTTGCACCTTGAAATCTGTCCAAAGTTATTTAAGTCCATAGCAGCAAAAATTGCATTAAGAGCCTTTGAGTTCCAGCTTAAACATCGGTATTCTTCATTAGTCCATTCCTCCTCAGGTTTGGGTTCGAAATTACCAAAAGCATTCAACTTTGTTGGCAGTGTCCATTCTTTAAGCACACTGGTCCATGCCCTATCATCAAGAGATTTGATATACATCATCATTCTTACTTTCCAATATGAATAATTACCATCATTAAGAATAGGTGGTTATGTTCCGGATCCTCCATTATGAATAAACTCTATCCCTCTAAAACAACATGATCTTTTCTTCACTTGTATATCAGTGAGCCTGCTCTGATATCAATTGTTAGTTGTGGAAGTATGAAGTTATGAGTACTATAATAGTAAACTGTAAAGTAAATTGACATAGGAGGATTTGACATGGTTCGGTTATAAAACCTACATCCACGGACGGCTTTAGAGCTGCAATTCACTAAGTTCTTGTTTGTACAATCTTTTGGATTGTTTATAGTGCTGAATCACTCTCATACACTGACCTATTCTTTACAAAACAAAATCTCGCCAAGATCTTAAACTCTAGTGATACTGCCCACTCTCTATCATTGATAACTTAACAACACACTGTTAAGTTAAACATAACCACGATGTCTAATACTGAATTACATAAACACTTAACTCGTAAGTTCTCTCAAGTATATACTAACTTAGGAAGACCTCATAAAAAATCCATGCACGATTACAACCTCTCATACATGAATAAAACACTCATAAAATCAAATCAATGAAGCATTCCAATCTGCGTTGAAGCTCTCCTCTTAATTCTTCGAATGCTGTGACATAGACTCTCCCAACAAAACCTCTCTATGTTATGTAAACATAACATTATATATATAATGGGATGCCAGATCGAAATCTCCTTACAATCCTAAAAAAATCCTAAAAAAATCCTAATCAAACTCATATTAGGATAAAGACTAATACAACAAGAAGTAATATAAGTAACTCCTAAAAGAATTAAGACACAAATAAATATTCTCCTATTTTAATTGGGTTTCATTAAATAATGTCCTAATCTAAAGAAATATTTTTTATGAATCAAATACTTTGTAAATTATACTTCTAAAAACATTAAAATAAGAAACAATATAACATTCTTGGTTTATCACAAGTTGGTCCAAAATCATCATGTACATGGCACATGCAAGTGTGTCACATGTTGACACCAATAGCACTCATAGAATAAATATTTGGAACGTCGTTTAAATAGTATTCATTAAACTTAAGTGAAAGATTTCCTCTTTTTGAATTAAATGGTGTACACCACTTAAAAAAAGAAAGAGATAAATTTGGAAAATAAACAAAAGTAAGTCTTAATTAATTACAGTTGTATATAATCAAACATACTTTAGTCATAGATAACATTTCAGATGAAAAAACCATGATCGAGAAGTGACACATGTACTTGGCAGGAGAGATCTTGATAGAAAATCCTAATCTATGTATCAAGAGAGTCTATCGTACGGCGAACTTGAGATGGTGCATCCTACCAATATTAAAAAGACACACGGCATTTGAGTGCAGAATTAATTTTGAGAAGATAAAAAAAGGGTAACTCAACAGAAATCAAATTTTTAAATTTCAGATTTCTACTTTTTATTATAAAAATCATATTAAAATATATATGTTGATTTACATCTCGTCACTCTCACTTTCCACCACAAGCTCTCTATTTTTTCTTCTTTTCTTCTTCCTCCATTCCAGCCATCATCTCTGTTTTAATATCAAAAGTCTTCTACATGTGGCTATGGCAGTGAGGTGGATGGTAGTGGCTGCGCATCTGTTGGGTCATTAGTCAGTGCCAACATCACCATTTCTACAGATTCAAAGATTTAAATCTCTTTATATATATATATATTATCTTTTCATATTGGTGTTAGATCCATCACTTGTTTTGATTTGGGATTGCTTTGTAACATCATTTTGTAATATTTTAGTTAATAATTCGTTGTAGGATTGAAATCATTTAAATCTTGTTTGAATATTGTTGAATCTATTTGGCGCCATAAGACAGACAGCAAATGTAGTGGTTTTGGAGGCGTTGATGAATGTCGGAAGGATGGACTTAAAAGATGAAACAGTGAATAAAATCTCAGCTCACAATTCTTGAGTGAGAGCTACGTAATATATATATATATATCTGCAGCAAAAGTTACAACTCAGCACTTTACAGTTGGCAAGAGAAACGTCCAGAGGACTCTACCCTATCCTGAGCTATTTTTCCATAACTGAATAATCCATCTAGCAGCATCTAGAGTTCTCTAAGATTAATTACATGGCTAATTAATACTAATAGACTAAACTGAATTAATTAACAACTTAAATTGACTAGTAGCTAATCCAGTTGATAAGATAAATGGGCTGCTTTAATACCCCCTCTCAAACTGGAAGGAACTTCAGTGATTCCAAGTTTGTTTATGAGAAAGTGAAAGTGAGGTGAGGACAGAGCCTTTGTCAAGCAGTCAGCCAGTTGATCACATGATGGCGCATGTCTTACTTCATGTTGTTTTTGAAGGACCTTGTCACAAACAAAATACAAATCAATCTTTATAGGCTTGGTGCTTGCATGGTAGACTGGATTCAATCCTAAGGCACTAGCACTAGTGTTATCACACCAGGTTACTGGACAGTGAATTGGTTTGCAGTGAAGCTCACTAAGAAGAGATTCTATCCAGGAGATTTCTGCAGCAACATTGGCCAAGGCTCGGTACTATGATTCTGTACTTGATTGAGATACCACTGACTGTTTCTTAAATTGCCAGGATACAAGAGAATTTCCAAGAAAAATGCAATAACCTTCTACAGATCGCCTATCTTCTGTGTCACATGCCCAATCAACATCTGAAAAACCTGTAATATTCATGTTCTCACAAGGTTAAATATGAAGGCCATGATGCAATGTGCTCTTGAGATATCTTAGAATTCTCTTTGCACTTTGCCAGTGTTGCATCTTGGGAGTCTAAAATGATTGACTTAATTTGTTGACTATAAAGGCAATGTCAGGCCTTGTGTAAGTCAAATACTGGAGTGCCCCGATTGTGCTTCTATAGAGAGTGACATCAGTGAAAAGTTCAAAGTTTTGGGAGGCTTGAGTTAAGTTGATAGTAGCAAGAGTTGGGCAAGGCTTAAGGTGCTCTATTTTTGGTCTCTTCAGTAGGTCAGTGATATATTTTGCTTGGCTCAAGTACATACCTACTCCATCTCTACTTACCTCTATTCCCAAGAAGTAATGCAACTCACCCAAATCTTTGAGAGAAAAGAGCTTGTTAAGTTCAGCAATAAAGGATTGGATATAGGAATTGTTGTTCCCTGTGACAAGAATGTCATCAACATAAACTAGGACGAAAATCCGATAGTCATTGGTCTTCAAAATGAATAAGGAAGAATCTGATTTGGCATTGGTGAAGCCCCATGTTTGCATAGTGTTCTTTAATTTGTCAAACCAGGCCCTTGGTGCTTACTTGAGACCACAAAGTGCCTTGTTCAGTTTACATACATGAGAAGGTTTATGAGGATCAATATAACCTTCAGGCTGCAACATATAAGCTGATTCTTCAATGTTGCCATTAAGAAAGGCATTATTGATGTCCAATTGTTTGATATTCCATCCTTTTGCCACTGCAATAGTGAGAATAACTCTAACTGTGCAAGCCTTAACAACAGGACTATATGCTTCAGAAGAATCAATTCCTGGTGTTTGATGGAATCCCTTAGCAACCAGCTTTGCTTTGTGCCTATGAATTGACCCATCAGTGTTCAATTTAATTTTAAATACCCATTTGTTCCCAACCTGGTTGTATTCTAGTGAGTAGGGAACCAAGGTCCATGTTTTATTCCTCTGCAATGCCTCAAACTCTGTATCCATAGCATTTTTCCAGTGAATAGACTTGATGGCTTTAACAACAGTGACAGGTTAAGTGTGTCTGGTTCATCACTTTGCTGCTGTGTGATGGCATAGATTTTAGGTTTGTAGATTCCACTTTTTGATCTTGTTATCATAGGATCAGAAGGTTGAATAGTTTGTTGTTGTGGTGAAGTTGTATGGTGTGGGGAAGTTGATGTGTTTTCAGTTTCAGCATTATGCTTAAGATCAATGGAATTTTTATCACTTACAGTGACTTGGTTTAGAGGGCTTTCAGATGTGTTATCTTGGTAAAGTATCGTTGCAGGAGAGAAGGATGAGAAAGTTTCTCTATCAATGCATGGATTATTACTAGTGGAAGAAGTTTTAGAGTCATTTAGACTATTTTGTTTTTGTTTAAGGCCAAACCAACTATTGAGTACAGGAAGATTAACACAAGGGAAAGGAATGACAGTGGCTTGAGAAGAAGAGTTATTTTTGAAGTTGAGAAATCCAGACTTGAAAGGGAATTCTATTTCATTGAAGATTACATTCCTAGAGATATAAATTATCCCAGTAGCACTAAGGCATCTAAACCCCTTATGTGTATCACTAAATCCCATGAAGACACATTTTTCTGAATGGAACTGAAATTTCAGTTTTTAGTATGGCCTAAGACATGGAAAACATGCACAATCAAAGGCTTTCAAGGCTTTATAATCTGGAATTACGTTAAAAATTTTTGCCAGGGTGATTTATCATTTAGAACTGGTGTTGGCAGACGATTTATTAAATAAACTGCAGTGTGGAAAGCTTCCCACCAATACTTGAGAGGCATACCAGATTGAGCTAAAAAGGTCAAGCCAGTTTCAACTATGTGTCTGTGTTTCCTTTCAGCTTTGCCTTGCTGCTCATGTGTGTATGGGCATGCTGTCTTAGATTCAATCCCATGTTGTTTTAAAAAATAAAAAAAAATATTCTAAATTCACCCCCCCCCAAATCAGTTTGGAGGCATTTAACTTGTTTTTCAAACTTATTCTCTGCAAAGGCTTTAAAGTTCTTGAAAGAGTTGAAAGCTTCAGATTTAGTTTTAAGAGGATAAATCCATGTAAATCTGCTGTAATCATCAATGAAATGTATGTAATGTCAATACCCTGAGCTGGAAGCAACAGGGGTAGGGCCCCAAAGATCAGAATGAATGAGTTCAAGCACATGAGATGTTTTGTTTGTAGACCTTTTGAAAGGAAGAGAATGAGATTTGCCTAACTGACAAGCATCATAAAATTCTGTATTTCCATTGATGTTTGATGTTTCCTTACAAAGGTTTAGGACTTGACTCAAGATTTTGTTTGAAGGATGCCTAAGTTTTCTATGCCAAAGGCTAATTTTATTACCAATTGGCACATAATTTTGAACTGAGCAAACTTGATTACAAGACTCAACTAACATGGACGCTTTATTACAATTTGTAGCTAAAGTTTGACTAGCAGGAACTGAAACTCTAGACTCAAAACTGAGAGGTTGAAACTTTTTCTTAACAAAGCTGGACACTAATGAATCTGATGGGACAGAAGAACTTCTGGATGACAAACAGATTGGACTGACTTGATAGAGACCTTCTTTAACTCTCCCCTACAACAAGACTTTGTGTGTTTGTTTGTCCTTCACAAGACAGAAATTGGAGTGAAATTCAACATAAACTCTATTGTCTTGTGCAAGTTTTGATATACTCAATAAGTTTTTGGTTATTTTAGGCACACACAACATGTTATTCAGGTTCAATTTAGTGTTGTTGTGTGCAAGAAAATTAGAGTGTCCAATATGAGATATTTTCAGCTTATTACCATCACCAACAGCAAGAGTGTTTTTACCTTTGTATTCACTTCTCACATTCAAAAGGCCGGGATCAGCAGTGACATGGTTGGTTGCACCACTATCAGCATGCCAAGACTCATCTGCTATTGATTCAGGAGATGCAAAGTAGGCTGTGGAGGTTGCAGGAAACAACTGTTGTTGGGTTTGCAACTGCTGCTGAAATTGGTGCTGAAATGGCCTTTCTTGTTGCTACCTGCCATTTCCATTTCTGCTAGATGATCCCATATAGCTCAGATCTTGTCTATAAAAGCAAATAGAGGTAGGGTGACCAATTCTGCCACATTTTTGACAAATTGGTCAAGAGTTTCCAAATCTTCCCCCTCTTCCTCTAGTGGAATTTCCATTGAAAACTCTTTCATTTCCAGATTTCTGATTCTTGTTGTGCCACTGGCTTGATTGGTTCTTAGAATTGTTGCTTTGCTTTCCAAACACAGCATTAGCAGAGGTCTGATTGAGACTAAGATTAGAGAAATTGTTAATCCTCTCCAATCTGTTTTCAAAACTCAGAAAGGTTGATTGAAGTTCTTGCTAGGACAAATTTTCCTTTGATTGGATTTGGACAACAATTGGGGTATATTCACCATCTAATCCCAAAGTAATAAAAGAAATTAAATCATTCATAGCCACTGGACTTCTAGCTACAACTAAGTTATCAGCAATCTTCTTCATAGTTATCAAGTAATTGTTCATTGTCATAGACCCCTTTCTAGTGGTCTGTAAATCAAACCTTAGATTAGCAATTTTTGACTTGTTTTTGACACCACAAAGTTGCTCTAAAGCTTTCCATAACCCACGAGAGGTAGTTGAATCAATTACCTAAGCTGCAACTTCTGGGGTTATTGATCCAAGAAGCCATCCCAGTAATGAATTATCCTTAATCTTCCAATCTTTAAACTCTGGGTTGATTTTGAGTTGAGAGCTATTGCCACCTTCAACTGGATTTGTTAGGAGCTGAGTGTTGTCACCACTTTCATTTGTATTTGCTGGAATGAATTCTGGAGGACAGACCTTAGTTCCTAGCACAAATCCGTCAAGTCTGTGGCCAATAATTGTGGGCAGAATCATCGATTTCCAGATTGTGTAGTTTGCCTCATCAAGCTTGAATGGAAAGGCTTAATTCAAGGTATTGCTAAATGGGTTATTACTGCTCATGAGATTGCTTTGTGAGGTTGAACCAGAGGCTGTGTTGGGTGATATTCCACTTGCTAATCCAGTGGATATGGCGTTTGTCTTTAGCAGCTCTGATACCAACTTAAAGATAAAACAGTGAATAAAATCTCAGCTCACAATTCTTGAGTGAGAGCTGTGTAATATATATATCTGCAGCAAAAGTTACAGCTCAGCACTTTACAGTTGGCAAGATAAATGTCCAGAGGACTCTACCCTATCCTGAGCTATTTTTCCATAACTGAATAATCCACCGGGCAGCATCTAGAGTTCTCTAAGATTAATTACATGGCTAATTAATACTAATAGACTAAACTGAATTAATTAACTACTTAAATTGACTAGTAGCTAATCCAATTGATAAGATAAATGGGCTGCTTTAACAGATGGCAGCGGCAGTTCTGGATTTTAGATTGGTTAGAAATGTTTCTGAGGATGAAACATTCACAGAAGAAGACAAAGACGTTCAATATGGAAATGACCCAAATGCATAAAATTCAATATGGAAATGATCTTGTGTATAAGAGTTAAATTATAAGGGGAATAAAATGAAACCACGCACAGAATCACAAAATGAAATTATTTTTTGTATTGATTTTATCATATTTATCACATATTCATTCAGACCAAGTAAATTCCAGTACTACTCTTCTTTTTACGATTCCTGATCCTCTCGCAGAACCATAAGTATCAGACTCCACAACTGGGGAAAAAAAAAAGGCCACGTAACATTTTAACTTACCAAAACAACATGATACTATACCTAATAAGAAAAATGCTTGATCTCCCTTATTATTATTATTTTTTTTTTGGTTTTTACTTTGCCTGTCTTGTTGCTGGTGGTGCAACTCGTTATCCTCTCCATCGTTTTCAGTGGCAATTCGGATGCAAGAACATCGCTCTAGAGATGCAAAAAATGATTTTGCAACACCATTGATGAATCATATGGCCACCCCATCAAGCGTTCCACACCCAGGTGAGCCATGGCTTGACGAGCTCCGGATTTTTTACTCCATGAATCTGATCCAAAGCTGAACAAACTAGAACAACTAAACGAGGTTGTGGCAGCCATGAAACTGTATTGAATTGAATTGATGATACCAGTACTGCCCTTGTTATTTTATGCACAAGTGGGACTAATTTTTATCAAGGTTTTCAATTATTACAAGTCAAATTATCTTCACTTAGAAAAAAACTTGTGAGCGATTTTCTGGTTTAAAGCAAGTGCAGTTTGGACAAAATGATAACAAGGATAATAGTGGCGGGGTAGGATCAATGATGATTTTTATTCATTAAGAGAAGTTCCCATATTTATACTAACAAAAGATGAACAATTCAATTAACAATTGATTTCCTACATAACATAATCACGTGAAGGCGTGGCCTCGTTTATTCAATTGGCAATTGTTTATTCTATCTTTCATCTTCAGAAACATTCCTAATCAGTCTAAAACCCAGAACTGTCGTTGCCATCCCTCCGACGTTCATCAGCGCCTCCGACACCACTCCCTTTGTTGTCTATCTTATGGCGCAATACATATTCAACAATATGCAAACAACATTTAAATGATTTCATTCCAACAACTTTGTATTAACTAAAATATTGCACAATGATATCACAAAGAAATCCCAAATCAAAATAAGTGATGGATCTAACACCAAAATGAAAAGATTAAAAAATACAAAGAGCATCTTCGAATCTGCTGAAACAGTGATTGCTGCCACTGACTAACCACCGAACAGATGCCCAGCCACCAGAATCTATCTCACTGCCATAGCCACATGCAGAAGACTTTTGAGATTAAAACAGAGACGGTGGCTGGAATGGAGGAAGAAGAAAAGAAGAAAAAACAGAGAGCTTGTGGTGGAGAGAGTGTCCCTGGAGAGAGAGAGAGAGAGTGACGAGATGTGAATTAACATATATATTTTAATATGATTTTGATAATAAAAAGGAGAAATCTAAAATTTATAATTTTGAATTCTGCTGAGTTGTTGTGTTTTGATTTTCTCAAAATTAATTCTGCTCTCAAATGTCACGTGTTTTTTTTAGTATTGCTGAGATGTAACACCTCGTCAAGTTGAGGTGATACCTCTACTGTAGGACAGACTCTGTCCTATATGTAGAGAAAAACTTGTATACATTTGCTGTAATGTAGCGGACGGTCCAGAATACGTCACATAGACGCCACATATTGATATAACATCTACGTGACAGCCTCTAATTGTATCCGCTGCAATGCAGCGGATGTATAACAAATTCTCTCCTATAGTTGGATGCTAGGCATGATATGGTGGCGGTGCCGGGCCCAGCGTTGGGCAAGGAAGCAGCCACCAAGGCCATCAAGCTTCAAGCAATAGGGCTAGCCCAAGTCCAAATTCACCCACTTGGTGTTTTGCACAACCAGTGGGGCCATGCCTGGGGCTGACTATAAACTCGCCAAACTATTGGGCCTTCCTCAATCTATAAAATGTGTATTGATAACTCAACGTGGCTACTTTGCTGGTGGCACACTACTTCGCCTAGCAAAAGACATGGCTGAGAACAACAAAGGTTTCTGTGTGCTTGTGATATGCTCTGAACCGACTGTCTCCTTGTTCCGTGGTCCTAGTGACACCCACCCTGATTGCCTTGTGGGTCAAGCCCTGTTTGGCGACGGTGCAGCTGCTGTCGTAGTTGGAGATGACCCGGTGCTTAGTGCGGAGAAGCTCGTTTTTAAACTTGTCTCCACAGCCCAAACAACTTTGCCTGAAAGTGATGGGGCTATTGGTGGGCACGTCCGTGAAGTTGGCTTACATTTTACCTTTTACCCAATGTTGCTGAACTGATTTCACGTAACGTAGAGAAGAGTTTAACCAATGCATTTGACCCATTGGGAATCTCAGATTGGAACTCGATTTTCTGGATGGCACAGCCTGGTGGGCCTGTGATAATTGATCAGGTTGAGTCCAAATTGGGCCTTAAGCATGAGAAGTTACGTGCCACAAGGCACGTCCTTACTATTGAGACTATAGAGGGCCTGGAATAAGGAGTGCTCCTTGGATTTGGGCCTAGGCTTACTATTGAGACTGTTGTCCTCCAAAGCGTAGCTATTGCTTGGAGGATTCTATTGTTGATTGCATCACTATTTTACGTTTTTAGTTCTAAAATCTGTTTCTGTTAATGTTATTTGAATGAAATAACACAAAAACTTTGGCTTATGTAATAAAGTGCAATCATCACACTTTGTAACATATCCCATTTTCAAGCTTTGGTGAAGCATGTATAATAAAGTTTTATAGCTCTTACATTTACACCCTTAATTCCACTTTTATCATTACTTATATAATAATTCAAGCTTTATAAGACAAGTCAAGAAACATGTCATATTGTTTAAATGTTCGAGTTTATCTTATATGTTGATTATTGTAATTATCTTGTATTTATATTATTTTCATCACATTTTTTGTTTAGTTGAGTATTAGATGTCATTTAATTTAACGTGATGCTATTTGCATCGATAATTATAATTCAAACGCCTATTATGCTTTTAAAAAAAAATTATCACCGAAAAAAGCCTATAAGAGAAATTATCTATGAGGACAAATAATACAATTAAAAATATATATATTTTAAAGCCTATTTAACGCACATCCATCTTTAACATGAAACCATAATTCCTTTTTAAGAAAAAAAAATATATGATTAAGAATCTATCACTCTCTTAAATTTCATTCGGTAGTCAATCTGATATTATTTGCTAATTTAAAATGTTGATTTAAAGTCACATTGTAAGAGAATTATATGGATTCTATGCAACATAGCTGTGAAGTTTATCTTCTAGCACAATTTGTAAATCAAGAACGATGACAAAACTTTGCTTATCAACTTCAGGTTGGCAACCCAACTATTGTTGAAGAAATATCGTGTCATCACCACCATGGATAAACAATATCTAAAAATATCTTTTCTGTTTATGTTGAAGCCAAGGACCCAAGAACCAGTTAATCTATCATGCAAATGGCATACCACTTTCTCTGATCTGCAACGATACTTGATAACTTGAATCCTAGTCAAATCGCATGCCAAAAAACTCAAGTTGTCAACGAGATCATCATCTTAGAAATAATCTTTATTTGTACCATGGGTGCATATTGTAAAATCAAATAGATATAAAGATATTTATTTGAAGGTTTTATTATGATCAGTGTAGAAAGTAAAGTATTTATCCATAAAATTGGGTGTTCATAATATAATTCTGGCTGTAAATAGCTACACGCTTTATTTTATATATTATGATATTGTGAACCTATTGATTTTCACTTCAAAAGGAAAATAAAATGAATTTGTTGTCTGCTAAGATTTAGTAGAGATATGCATTGGGGCGTAACTGTATTCTTTTTAAACTATATTTTCCATTTTTCTATATTTAATAGTTATTTATTTTATGGGTGATTTAGTATTTCAATTTATTATTAAAATTGGATTAGTTTTAGGGGTTCATGTAGCTCACCCAATTAAAGTTTGAAGGTCATCAAGTGAGAGTAGAAATCTCTGGACAAGTCGCAGTCTTGACCTAAAGTACTGGTAGTGCTTTTTGTTGAGTCACGTAATTAGAAAAGTATTTTTTTGGTGGGTTGAAAACATATAATTTACACAGAACTCAAATGTTAATGATAACTTAATAAACACAGAAGTCACATAAACTTACAAAATGACATTAATAACTTGAAATATATTCACTCTTCTAAAAAAGTAATTTAACCTTACGATAAGCAAAATTAAATCCCAAAATCATATGGACAACAAATTAATTAAAGTGATTTTTTTAGCAATAAAACTTTGTGAATAAATTAGTAATATACCATCACAAGCTTATGATTATAAATCCTAACATTGTTATTATGAACACTACTAATATGAAGGAGAAATGACGAAAATATTAGAAACGTTTTAAGTCAAAGTTGCAGGTTTTGACAGTTTGCTTCACTTATGTTAATGGGCACTCTAAGATATTTGTTTTATTGTAAAATGTTTTAGGAAAAATGCAAAAAGTAGCTACCTTTTACTATTTTAGGAAATAATAAAAACCTAATTTTTTTAGTTGGGCAACCAAGTCTTGAATTACCAGTAAAATATTAAATTGTTACAATATTTTGAATATTATACCTCTACGCTCGAAAAAATAAGGTTAAATTTGATATTTAATATTTAACTTACAATTAAAAGAAAATTAAAACTCTAATACATAATAAAAAAATTGAAAATTTTGACTTTTTTTATTTTACATGTTTTGACATTTTTGGTTTTCCAATAGAACCAGAGGTATTAATGGCAAGGAGGTACTTAACTATTTAAACAAAAAAAGGGGCTTAGGATAGAATAGGTACATAGATTGTCAATTTGTGAGGACAAGCCTAAAATAAAGATGAGCTTACCTTATGAGGAATTTCGGGACCCTGTTGGTTATGTATTATGTGTTTTTGTTTCTAAAATTTATAGTCAGATATGAGATGTGGGATATGTCGATACGTTCCACCAGAGATTTAAATTGTGTGAACAATATATTTGGTTATGTGCATATGGAGTATTCACTATAAATATTATTTAAAAAATTTTAAAAATATTTATTTTTAAATATTATAAAAAATTAAAAATATAATATTTATTGAATAATATAATTTGTTAGAAAAAGATACAAATTAATTAAAAAGAAGAAGAAAAGACATATCAAGTAGAGTGAGAGAAGAGAGAACAACTTTTCTTTTTTCATTGGAGAGAAAACAACTTTTTTTTAATTCTTTTTGAAAACTATACTTTATATATGTTGTACTTAAGTTAGTGTATTTTTTGTTTTGAGACAAAAATGACTAAACAAATAGCTTTTGCACAAATTTTCATGTACCCAAACCAAAATGAAAATAGTTAAAACAACAAAAACACATAAACAAATGGGTGTGGTCTTATGATATTTTGAGTCTTTATTATCTTTAACATTTAATAAGAGTATGCGGTTGTTTTTAATTTTTGTTTTAATTTTGAAAGTGATATGCGGTTGATATTAATTTAAAATATATTAATAAATATACATTGTTTTTAGAAAACATAAAAATTTTCTAAATTTGAAAACAAACAAGCCAAGCGCTAGGACATCATTTGGTCTAGGAATCTCAAACGGACACGTTCATATTGAAATTGAATCTGAAACTTAAGCCTTGTATGATTCTTTGGTGCCAAAGCCAAAGCCACTCTAAGCAAGGCCCTTCAGAAACGAAGTTATAAATTTACACTTAAATCTCTTGGAAATTTAACGTTGAAATTTTGAGAATTTACTCTCATAATATGATATCTGATATTATAACGTAACAATTAGGGTGTGTGTGTTTGATTCTTTTATTTAACAATTTTTATATCTAAATGGTCTTAATAATTTTTAGATTTTAATTTATACCACTTAAAAATATGTTTGTTTTCCCTTTCACATCCATCTTAAAAAAAGTTGTTTAATCTTTATATAGAAGTTTAAGATTGTGTTTCTATTGGATATATATTTAATTCTCTTTCTTATTTTATTTCTCCTTATTGTACTATATATATGTATACCTATTTACAATGGAATACACACAAAATATGGGTTATTGTCACAGACCTCCCCTACCTTTTGGGCTTATTTCATTAATATAGGTCATTTGCATTTTTTCATAAATTTAGTCCCTACATTTTTTGAAAGTCATCATAGAGTTTCCTTCCGTTAACTTTTCAGTTAAATGTTAGTAAATAAGTTAAACCTCAAAGGGTAAGATCGTCATTTAAATATTTAAAATTGGGTTATTTTCATGGACATCTCCTACCTTTTAGCTGTATTTAATCAACATGGACCGTTGGACCGTTTACATTTTTTTATAAATTTAGTCCCTATATTTTACAAAAGTCATCACAGAGTCACATACATCCCTTCTGTTAAAATTAATGTCTTTTATTAAAACTAATATAGTATGAAGCTGGTGACATAAGGATTCGAACCCAGAACTTCTTATACTCCAACCTGCCCTCAACCACCTGGTCAAGCTAACTTTTGGACATTAAACTAACAACATAATTATATTACACCTCTTATTCTTTTGCTAAATACACAAAATAAACTCAAAAACTGGTAGCATGGTGATTCGAACCAAAAATCAATTTCTTCATCATCATCCTCCTCCTCCACCTTTCTCTCTCCAGCCCAACAATCACACCACCTTTCTCTCTTTAATTTAAAAATTGTTTTTTATGAAATGGGTTTTAATGTCTTTATGATTTTATTTATTTTAATTAACGAGTTGTTTTTATTCTTCTGTTGTTGGTGGCGGTGACTGAGTTCTTGAGGTGGTGGTGTTCGTTTCTGGGTTGCTGGCTTGTTGGCTTGCGGGATGTTGAAGTTGGGGTGTGTGCTTGGATTTTAGGATTGTGGTGGTAGTGATTGGATTTTTTTCAGGGGTGGTCTTGACAGTTTCATTCGTTTTATCTACTACCAATTTAATTTAAGAATAATGATGATAAGATGAACATGAATAGTTTCATTCGTTCATGTTATCGTCACACATAACGACGTTTCTAGGTTGCTGGCTTATTGGCCCACTTTTGAAATTTTTTATTTAATTTTTAATTGAAATTATTTAATTTAAGAATTTTTTAAGGGCATTTAAGCAATTGCACATGATGTCTGTGATGACTTTTGTAAAACATAGGAACTAAATTTATGAAAAAATGCAAACGCTCCATATTGATGAAATAAAGCCAAAAGGTAGGGTAGGTCCCTGACAATAATCATTTAATTTAAGAATTTTTTAAAGGGCATTTAAGTAATTACACGTTATTTAGACAGAAAGACGATATCTTCTAACGGTTAAGTTAACAGAAGAGATGTCTGTGATGACTTTTGTAAAATATAGGGACTAAATTTATGAAAAAATGTAAACGGTCCATATTGATGGAATAAAGTCAAAAGGTAAGGAAGGTCCATGACAATAACCCCGCAAAATATTTCTCCTAAATTCGTTTCTCTCTCTTTCTCTCAATATGGTATCAGAGCAAGATCAAGATCTTCCTTCCTTTCTCCTCTTTTATTAAAAAAAAAAAATCCAAAACCCTAACTGTTTCTGCCTAAAGCAAAATCAGCTATCTCCGGTCAGCGATGACAGTCACCACTCGCATGTCTGAGATCGTCGATCACCGACGATGAAAACCCCTCTGCCTCCATCACCGAAAAATCTACTACCTTGTTGAAATATGGTCGAAAATCACTCTATTAAAGTCGCCAGTCACTGGTGAACAAAATCTCTCTATCGGTGTTTAAAAAACAATCTGCCGAAAGAGTTTCCGAGTCGTCGAAAAAATTTTTTGATTACCGAAAAACTGTTGTCTCATCTGAATCTGATCCAAAATTGGTGTTTCATGTCCCAACTATATTTTTGTTAACCATAACGTCCCTGTCTAAGTGTTCATAGCCAATCGTGTAGTGTTCTTTGGTACTTTCAGATTTTTTCTTAAAAATTTTTTCTGTGTGGTGGATCTATTTGGAAGAAAAATTGTGTTTGGGGTTTCCATGACTTCTCAACCGTCCTCTAATCCTCCTGGAGTTAGTGGTTCCATCACAGCCGTAAAATTAAATGACTCCAATTACAAGTTATGGGCAAAAGCAATAACCAAATATTTGATTGGCCAAGGGAAAACATAATTATCTTGCACAAGATCCTCCATCGTCTGATTCAAAGGAGTATGCTAAATGGATTAAGGAAGACAATTTGATTACGACTTAGTTGTGGAACAATATAGAGCCATCACTTGCAGCAACTGTGATGTGGGTTGCTACTACCAAAGAGTTGTGGAATTCACTTCAAGACAGGTTTGGCGGATCTCAAAATGTCTCTCACATTTTTTATGTTTACTCTACTTTATTCTCTTGTCAGCAAGATGATAGAACGTTAAGTGAATATTTAGGAGAAATCGAAGGATTAATGGGTGAGCTTAACTCTTATCATCCTGTTACTACTGATGTTGAGACATTAGGTAAACAACGCGAAGAATTACTTTTTGTCAAGTTCCTGTCTAGCTTTAATCCTGTCTATGAAAGTGCTAAGAATAGTATCTTGATTGAAAAAGATCTCCCTAGTCTTAAAACGACATATGCTCGACTCCAACGGTTACCCACTCTCAACATAATCGGAAGCTTCTGCCTTAGTTGTGTCTAGCCGTCGAGGCAGAGGATCATTTTCTGGACGGGGTAGAGGGCGTGTTAGAGGCTGAGGTGGAAGAGTTCCTTGTTCCCATTGTGGTAGACTTAATCATCCTTTAGAAAAGTGTTGGGACAAATTTGGAATGGGCAAATCAAAGCTCTGAGGAGCGTCTTTCCATTGGTAATTCATCTAACTCTCATGCTCCACCTTCTGCGCAGTCTGCTCATGAATCTGAAGGTCAACCAGCCAGTGAGCCTTTCGCTTCCTTAGTCCAAACAAGTAGGTCAACTACCTTATTTTCTTCTTTGTACCCACATCATTGGATTATAGACTCTTGAGCTTCTTGTCACATGACTGGTGATGATTCTCTTTTTAGTTCATTTATCCCCTCTAACAAACAGTCATCATTTGTTCTTGCTGATGGTTCTAAAACCCAAGTACAAGGGTTTGGAACCATTTGTACACCTAGTTTTCGTTTATCTATGGTGTTACATGTTCCTAAATTTTCTATTAATCTTTTATCCGTTAGCCAGTTAACTAAGAATTTAAATTGCTCAGTTACCTTTTTTCCATCCTATTGTATTTTTCAGGATCTCGGTACGAGGAAGATGATTGGTAGGGGACATGAAAAGAATGGTGTTTATCACTTGTTTGAAGCACTTTCATCCTCTCATACAACTCTTGCTTCTTTTGTCTCTCCAGAACAATGGCATTATCATTTTGGTCATCCTTCAAATAAATTACTTCAGCATATGGGTTTTTCTAGTCCAACTCAAATTGAATGTGAGTCTTCTCACCTAGGTAAATATTCTCGTTTTTCGTTTCGTAGTCGAGTCAATAAACTTAGTAACCAACCGTTTGATTTGGTCCACTCACATGTATTGGGTCCTTGTGGAGTTACCAATAGTCATGGGTTTAAATATTTTGTATCCTTTGTGGATGATCATTCTAGAGTTACTTGGTTGTATCTATTAAAAGATCGATCTAAGGTCCCTAGTATATTTCAAATGTTTTACAATGAAATAAAGACTCAGTTTGGTATTTCTATTAAAGTTTTACGTTCTGATAATGCTTTAGAATATACTTCTTCCTTATTATTTACTTTTTGTAGCACTAATGGGATCTTACATCAAACATCATGTGCTTACACCCCTTAGCAGAATGGAGTTGCTGAGCGAAAAAATAGACGTTTGTTAGATATGGCTCGAACTTTGTTATTTCATACGAAAGTCCCATCAAAATATTGGGGGGAAGCATTACTTACCGCCTGTTACCTCATTAATCGGGTTCCTTCTTCTGTTCTACATATTCAGTCTCTGTACTCCATCTTATTCCCTAGTCAACCTGCTTTTCCTCTTTCTCCTCGTATTTTTGGCTGTGTTTATTTTGTCCATCTTCATAGGGTTTCTGATAAACTATCTCCTCGGTCCACTAAATGTATTTTTCTTGGGTATTCTAGAACTCAGAAAGGTTATAAACGTCTTGACCCTGGCTCAATAAAAACTTTTGTAAGTGCAGATATTACCTTTTTCAAGTCCACACCATATTTTTCATCTAGTGGTTCTAGACTTGATACTGGTCTAGTTGATCCTCCAATACCGGTGTCAGTTCTACCATGTCCCTCTACTCCACCACTCCTAGTTTATTCTAGGCAAAAGCCACATCAATCCAGTGTTAAACAAGATGATTTATCGCTCACTAATCTGCCCGTCATTCAAGAGTCTGCTTCTACTCCATATTCGACTCCTCCTACAAATGAGTATTTTGATCTTCATCTCCCTATTGCTCTTCGCAAAGGAACTAGAAATTCTCAAAGGTATCATATCTCTCAGTTTGTCTCCTTTAATGCCTTATCATTATCTGCTCGCTCTTTTGCTTTGTATTTGTCTGTGGTTTCTATTCCTAAAAATTACCAGGAAGCTTTGGCTCATCCTGGTTGGAGAAAAGCTATGAAAGATGAGGTGCCAGCTCCTTGTGATCGTGGTACATGGGACTTACAAAAATTACCAGACGGTAAAGAAGTGGTTGATTGTCGTTGGGTCTTTGTTATCAAATATCATTATGATGGTACTATTGAACGCTTAAAAGCCTGTCTTGTTGCTAAATGGTACACTCAAACTTATGGTGTTGACTATGTTAAGACTTTTTCTCCCGTTGCCAGCTCAATTTAGTCCGCATTCTCATTTCCTTAGTCGTGTTTTTTGGCTGGCCCTTCTTCCAGCTAGATGTCAAAAATGCCTTCTTGTATGGTGATTTACACGAGGAGGTTTATATGGAGCAACCACCTAAATTTGTTGCTCAAGGGGAGTTAATCAACTCTGTTTGTAAGTTAAAGAAGGCTATTTATGGTCTGAAGCAGTCACCTAGGGCCTGGTTTGAAAAATTGAATGGCATTTTGGCTGCAATCAACTTCTCTCGTTGTCAATCTGATCACTTAGTGTTTGTTAAACATACAAGATCAGGTATTGTTATACTTGTGGTGTATGTGGATGATATAATTGTGACTGGGAGTGATTCTAATGGCATAGAAGAAGTGAAAAGACAGCTAAAGACACATTTTCAAATAAAAGACTTGGGGCAACTCAGATACTTTATTGGTATTGAAGTTTTAAGGAGTAAAGAAGGTATCATTTTATCTCAAAGAAAGTATGTGCAAGACTTACTTAATGAGATAGGTATGTTAGGGTCTAAGTCAATAGAGACCCCTATGGATCCTAATGTAATATTGGATGTTGACAGTAGTCCAGATTTTGAAGATAAGAAAAAATATAGAAGTCTTGTAGGAAAGTTGATTTATCTTACTATCACTAGATCTAATATTACTTTTGCAATGGGAGCAGTTAATCAGTATATGCAAAATCTGAAGAAGATCCATTGGGATGCGGTATGTAGAATTCTACGATATCTAAAATAGTCAATTGGCAAAGGAATTCTTTACAAGAAAGGTAAAGAGTTGGACATTGTTGGCTATTCTGATGCTGATTGGGCTGGATCCAAAACTGATAGGAAGTCCACAAGTGGATATTGTACTTTCTTGGGAGGCAATTTAGTGACTTGGAGAAGCAACAAACAAAATGTAGTTGCAAGATCCAGTGTGTAGAGGTAGAGTATCATGCTATGGCTCATACAACATGTGAGATTATGTGGATCAAGAATTTCTTAACTGAGATTGGAATTGACTTCAAAATGCCATCAAAAATGTTTTGTGATAATACGGCTGCAACATATATTGCTAGCAATCCAGTTTTTTGTGAAAGAACTAAACACATTGAAGTAGATTGTCACTTTGTTCGTGAGGCTATAATGAGTGAAGAGATTATCACTCCTTCTAAAGAACAAATTGGAGATCTTTTTACTAAGGCAGTTTATAAAGGAGTTTTTCTTCATCTATGTTCCAAGTGAGCATTGAGAATATCTATACTCCAACTTAATGGGGAGTGTTAAATCTCTATATAGAAGTTTAGGATTGTATTCCTATTGCACACATATTTGATTCTCTTTCTTATTTTATTTCTCCTTATTGTACTATATATATGTACACTTATTTACAATGGAATACACACAAAATATTTCTCCCGAATTCGTTTCTCCCTCTTTCTCTCAACAAAAGTGATAAGATGAAATCGTATTTTATAATTTACTACATTTAACCTTATAATAGAAAATGTAAAATACTTATATTGTGTTTGTTATAAACCCAAGTTGTCAATAATTATATGCTTTATTTATTTCTTAATTAATTTATTATATTAAAATATAGATTTTTTTAATTTGATTAACCGATGCCTAATAAACAAAATTTTTTGAAGTAAATTTGAAGAATTCAAATACATATATGGATACATACACACATACATATTAAAAAGCATAATGAGCATTGCCTCTGGTAAATATGCATATGAATTGCTTAGGGTTTTCGCAATAAAGAGCATAATGGGGCTGAGCACAATGAGCAATGAGTCCCTGAATAGATAAAAAACCAGCCTTCAAAAAATATGAGTGCCATGGAAATTTCAAAATCTCGTGCTCTATAAAGTTATAAACTAAGGTTCATCTCAAATCAGCCCGAGGCCTAGGCCACAAAAATGATTGCCCATAAGCCTTCACATGGAGGTCCATCTTTTAGAGAAGCTTCTTTGCATTAGTCTTAAGAGTGGCGCCATGTGCCCTCACTATCAAGTTAAATTAAAGCAGCCTCATTGCTTATTATATCTCAATAAATTTTCTTTCTAATTTTTATTCTCCTATCATTCTGAATTTAAGTTCCACAAATACTTTTTACTTTCTTTCTTGATACAAAATATATACAAACACTCCACAACCTTCGTGGCATTTTTTTGGTAAAAAAAAATTCTTTCAAAATATGCAACTTTAATACAATGAGAAAGATTGAAATAAAAAATAAGAAAATCAAGTATATTGATAAGCTCTAAACTCTGAAGACAAATATCTTGAGAATCGAAAAAGAGCTATTAAGTGTTTGAAACTGAAAGAAAAAAATCCCAAGATGTCAATATGTCAGCTTTTGGTCATGGCAACAAAATTTTTTAAAACAATAGTTAATTTTTCAAATCGTTCCCTTAATTTTGGTCATTTTTTTAAAAATTTAACAAAATAATCTCTTTCCATTCTAATTTTAACTTTAATTAAAGTTATGCAATACATTATGAGAAAATTTACCACTGAAACCTAAGTTCAGTTGTAATTAAATTATTTTAAGTGATCTTAGACATTTAAGGTGGAGACAATCCCCTTCTTTAAGATTTGTTGATACAATAATTTTGACCAAGACTATGAGTAACATGTCACAAATCGATAGATGGAGAGCTAAGTTTAATGACTATTATGCCCTCAAATGAGCAACAAAAATATTTAATCAATCTTATTCATATCCAAACTTCTGCAAGCATGTTTTATCTTCCTATTTTTTTTAAAATATTGAAATCCAACCAAGAATTGACCTAGTCTCAAATCTCAAACCAAAAGCAGCTCATCATGGTGCTCATAAAGCAAATTGCACACTTTGAACAATAATTGATCTACTTAGTTGGTCTTCGTGCACCCTGATGAACACTTAAATATGTAAGCTTAATAAGAGCTTAATTCATCATATTGTATTAATAGTGTTATTAAATTCCTCAACTTAAGCATATTTACAGTCTTTGTATCTTTTGAATTAACTTTCTCTTAAATTTGGTTTTGTTGTAGGTTCGGTAAAATAAGTATAACTTTCTATTTATAGATCAGAATGGTGCAAGTCTTGATGATTTGAAAAGCTGATTAAATTATCTATAAGATTGTATTTCATAATCATCATCAAATTCGGGCTCTTAATAGACCAAAAATGGGCTTGAAGTGAACTCATCTGCAGTTTCGAACCAGCCTGACCATGCCTCAGTATTTTGACCATATCTCTATATCTCATGATATACATATCCAAATCACATGAATCAAGATGTTCTACAAAGCTGAGAGTAGGGGTGGGAATTTTTTACACGACCCGCGAACACGACACGAACACGCTACACGATTAATAAATGGGTCAGGTTAGTGTTGAAGGTATTCAACACGCCAACCCGTTTAATGACACAAATAGTTAAATATATTTTGTATATCCTTAATATGTAAATTCATTCAATGATATAAATTATTACCTACTTACAATATATATATTATAAAACTGAAATTTTTATACTATAAAATAAATTAATTTGTAAAATAATAAATTATGATGATTTTAATAATATTTTATACTAACAATAGTTTATATTTTAAAAATAATTTTAATTGATTTAAATATAGAGCAAATAATATATTATGTATAACTAAGTTAAACAATTAAGTAAATTATGCAAATTAAATATGACACGATTTATGACACGTGGGTAACACGTTTAATAATCGGGTGGATTTGGGTTTCATGTTTTGACACGAATAATTAAATGGGTCGACACGACACGACACGAATCCCACCCCTAGCTGAGAGAAATATCTACAACTTCTTATGAAGACATGTGATCAAAATTCTCAATAATTTGGTATCAAAATCGATAGTCAAAGTCGGTGCACCTAATGATCCCAATTGTCAACAAAATATTGACAATTGTCCTTTTATAATTTGACAAGTTTGCCCCTGAATGTATCTATAAATAGAGGTGCCTTGTTACCTATTAGGACATCTTGGCCTTGGCTAAGATCTCTTGTTATTGTGTTTTTCTCTCTTGTGTTTTATTAATAAATTTCCTCTTTCTTACATTTTTTTTCTCTCTTTTATAATGTCTTACTAAATTCTCTTTTGCTAAGGTGAAATAGTGAAACCCTTGATATGAGAATAAAGATTTTCTAACCCTTTGATATGTGCTTAATAATCATAATCTTTGCTATTTATTTTATATGATTTATATTTATTTCTCTAATCAATCTTGACATCACTCGTAAAGTGGAGGTCTTGATCCATTGTCAACAATCCTTGGCACATCAAATGCTTGGATCCGTTCTAGATGTCGTATGGTTCTTCCTTACCGACATGAATCTAGTTAGGAACCTTGATTTGTTATAGACACATGGTGATTTGCACATTGGATGCTTGAACCCATTTACAAGAAGTAGTATAAATATTGGTAATGAAATAAATATAATTCATATAACTAAAATGGACTACTTATCGTTATTTGAAATATCAAAGGTGGATCCCCTAACCTTAGCTTTCATTACTATTGTGTTAATTCCTCTTACTTTTATACTTTAATTATTCTTATTTATTGCTTATGAAATTGTTCTTTCATTTGCTATGGTAGGTTTTACCTCCTATTTCCATGGATGGTTTTACCACATTTTGTTAATATCATCTTGATTATTCATATTATATTTGCTTACCTTATAGTTTATAGCACTAAATTCCCTTCCTCGTGGATTGACCCCGGTCTCACCGGGTTTATTACTTTGACACTTCTATACTTGGAAGGCAATTCTATTTTCGGATGTGTCAATTTTTGACGCTGTTACCGAGGAAGGTAAAATTTGGCTTACAAAATTGTCAGTATTTTCTTTTCTCTTTTTTTTTTTTCATTTTTCTTGCATGTGTTCATCTTTTCTTTCTCTTTGCATTAATTGGTAGAATTGTTTAGAGCCACTCGTCTTCTTTGGAAAACATGCTCAAACCCAACCAAGAACATTAATGGATTGCATGAATCTTATGAGAACTTTTGCACAATCATGCATATTCTTCCCTCATGATGCAATACATTTTAACCATGAATCGGATTTCAGTGAATTCTTACCCCACTTTCATGCCCTAGATGTTGAAAACGCTTTTTTGCACTTGAGAGAATTTGAAGAGTTTTGTAACACATATACTGGCCTAAACTGTAGCATAAACATCTTTAGATTAAAGCTTTTTCCTTTTTCTTTAAAAGATAAAGCTAAAACATGGCTACAAAATCTTAGGTCACGATCCATTAGCTCATGGAATGAAATGCAACAAGAGTTTCTAAAAAAATTCTTTCCTCCCTATAGAACAAATTCTCTCAAAAGGAAAATCAACAATTTCACTCAAAAACAAGGAGAGACCTTTTACCAATGTTGGGATAGCTATAAAGCATTGCTTAATACTTGTCCTCACCATGGTTTGGAAACATGGAGACTAGTTTTAATTTTCTATAAAAGTCTTACACATCAAGCTAGGCAAATGGTAGAATTAATGTGTAATGAACAATTTGAATATAAAGACCCTGATGAAGCCATGGATTACCTAGATTTACTAGCAAAAAATGCCTAAAATTGAAACAATGTTGGCACCTATGAGGTACCAAGAACATCTAGTAGAGGCATTTATAGCTTTAAGGAGAATCATGATCTTTATGCTAAATTTACATCCCTAGCTAGAAAAGTCGAGGACTTAGAAATGTGGTCTATGCAAGAAATTGTCTGTCACACTTGTAATACTAGTGATCATATTACGGATGATTGCCCAACTATGCCTACCTTTAGGAAAAGTCTCCATGAGCAAACCAATGTTTTAAACACTTTCCAAAGGTCAAATCCTAATCCTTACTCATAAAATTTTGGATGGAAAAATCACTTGAATTTTGATTGGAGGAATGATAATCATGCACAATCTTGCCAACCTCTCTTTCAATCACATCAAAATTTTAAAAAATCTCATGATCATGCATCTTATGAGGATCTTGAAGAAACATTGGATTCATTCATTGCAATCCAAGAGGCTTTTAATAGTCAAACTGCTCAGACTATGGTGAACTTGAATGATGCTCTTGAGAAACTTGCATTTGCACTTAGTACTCATGAGAAAGGTGAGTTTCCATCTCAACTAGAGCCAAACTCCACCAATCCACATGTGAGTAATGCAAGTGGCCAACATCTAGATGAAGATTTGATCAGCACTCTTCACGATGGTAAGGTTGACAAAGAACATATTCTTAACCCTTATGAGAAAGATGATGAATCAATCTCAAAGTGTAAGGAAGAGATTAATAGACCTACACCTAACAAGTAAAAGACCGAATCCTCCCTTATGCCCTTATGTCATCATTCAAAGGAACTTAACCAAAATTTTGACATTAATAAATTTTTTGAGCATGATGAAAGTGAAGAAGCTAATAAGATTAAAATTAATGTGGAAGACTATATCCAAAATGAGAATTTTTCAAGTCCTTCAAAAATCGGGTTAACCAATTCATTCGAACCAAGTGTACAACTAGAGCCCATTGCCTCTAAAGAATTCTCATTACTTGATTTTGTACAGGTGAAGGAGATTAAGATTTGGGAGCCATGTTTTGAAAAAAGGTAGGAAGAAACATCCACACTCAAGAATGCATGCCTCAAGGACAAACAAACTCAACAAGTGGTAATCTTTTCCATTCTCACAAATAAGGGAAAAAGAGAGGTACCACCTCAATGGTGTATTTTTGACCGTGGCAAATTACTTTCGAAGAGATTCATCTTTTGCCTTTTTTTATCATGATTGATCAAATTTTATCCGTTTGTGCCATATTTTTGTTTTCATTTTTATTCTTGAATTTTGCTATCATTTCTAGTTTATTCTTATTTTATTTTATGTGCTTTTATTTTATTTGTGTGTTTGTATTTGTTTCTCGGTCAAGTAGCAGATATGGTACTCTATGGCTTTTAAAGTCGGTTTTTTAGTTCCCTAAAAACTGTTGCTCATCTTAAATTCATTTTCTTTTCTTTGCTCTCATTTTCTTCACATGGATACCATTCTCTCAAATTTGCACAAACATTTTCCCTCTCCTCCTCAAAATGATTAGCTTAAAATTTATAAAGCTCACATAGAAAGACTAAGGATGTTTATGCGCAAGGGTATTCCTATTGATTTAAGATGGTTAATTGAAGCCAAGGTTTGATTTTCTTGTGAGTTTTCAGATAATCTTGTTTCCCACATGCCAGGTTTGGGAAAAAGCTCTTACGCCAAAAAGCGAAGAGCGAAAAGGTTACAAGTTTGTCATGGGTGTGCAAGATGGACTTGTAACCAGCATTGCCACTCCTTGGGATATTTGTCTAACAATCGAGAGGATAAGCTACAGTTCATGAAGAATGGATTGAGTAAGGAGTCTTTAGATGATATCCGAGTGACTTTTGAGATGCATTCTTGTGGACTTGTGCAACGTGAAATTTTTAAATTGTGGACACAATTTCAAGATGAGCAGGAATGTTATAGTCTTAGGAGTCTGACTCAAAATGACCCTGTTTGCCAGTTTATAAGAAAACTAGATGGGCAGCATATCCCCAACTCATAAAAGGTGTTTAAGCCATTTCTGGACGTAAAACTAGAGAAAGATGTGAGCCACAGTCACAACTACCTGTAAATATGCATGCGTGCCATCATTTTTGAATTTTAATGCCTTACAGCTGTCATTTTTGAATTTATATCTTTTGTTTGACTCATGCATTTATGGCATCTTATTTCTGTTATCGTTTTTTTGAACTCCTATACATTATTGTCAAACTTTTTCAACTAACAATCGAGCTAACTATTTAGATGTCATCATTAGAATATCTTTTTGCACTCCATAAATATGACATCTTTTGTTCTCCTCTTCACATATAGTTAGAGAGTTGCATAGACATTGAGGGAACTTCAAAACGTCGAATGCAAAGGATATGTGTATTCTGTGGATCTCGACCTAGAAAAAGTGAAGAGTTTGTAACGCTAAATTCCCTTCCTTGTGGATCGACCCCGATCTCACCGAATTTATTACTTGTAGGAGGCACTCAAGTTTTAGGTATTATTCCTAAAGCTTTGGCTGTAGAAAGCATCGTTGGAAAAATGGTTGATAAGGAGTTACAGGTCTCCTCTATGCATGAACGCATGGCTTATATGCTTATTAATTTAGATGACTTTATTGCTTTACCAGGTCGCTTTGGTACTCTCGAAGGAATTTTTCAAATTGTATCTTGTGCCCAACAAAATCTCCATAAAAAACCCATAGGTTTGTTAAATGTTAAAAATTTCTTTGATCCTTTGATAAGTTTTGTTGATGCAGCTGTAGAACAGAATTTTATCCCTCATTCGGTGCGACAAATTCTTACTTCTGCCACTTCTGCTAGTGAGTTACTTGGCAAATTACAAGCAATCGAGTATCAACCTGACCCAGCTAGAACTCAAATTAATTGGTCAAGGGGACAAAACAAAAAGTGCAGATTGGATCTGAATCTCTGTTTGTAATTTTTCTTATCTTTTATTTTGGCATTTTATTTTACATGTTTTTCAGGTCGTCTCCCTTGAATAACAGAAGCTTAAGGTAATGTCTCCTATACTTTATTTCTCTACATTTAAACATTGAGGACAATGTTTCATTTGGTTGGGGGGGAAGGATAGTAGACATAAGTGCATCTTGAATTTTCTTTTTCTTAAAAAAAAAGCAAGTTAGTAATTAGATTCAGAGTGCGGTGTAAGGAGTTCAAATCCTCTTGAGACGCATTCTGAGTCAAGAATGACAGAGTAAAGAGGGCCAGTTTGAACTCCTGAAACACACTCTAACCAATTTGTCATTTTGTTTTTGCATTTTTTAGGATTATTTTAACTGACTTAACATTATTTAGTTTTGATTTTTGAATTTTATAACAAGGAGGTATTATTCACTTCACTTTGAATTATTCAAATCTATGAACTTTTACAAACTTATCATCTAATAAACTGTGTGCTCATGTACTTATTAAGCAAGTATTCATGAACCTTTCTTCACACACACACATATACTTTGATGCATGATTGTGGGTTGCAAAATGAAATGTTTCAATATTTGAGTTCTTTTATTTTGTTTAGGGTAACAACAAAAGGAAGGGGAAAGTAAAAATAAAAAAAAAGTGGAAGAAAAAAAAAACCAAAGAAAGGCAATCGTGGATAAGTTTAGTCTTAGAGCCTCCTTAATTCGAGCAATTAAGCCTAAGGGGTGCCTCAACACCTAATACCCTATGACCAACTGGTTTGGAAACTATTGGCCCAAAGCTCGTTACATGGATTAAGGAGAAAGCTTAATGGGATAAAACATTGCACTATCCGTAAGTTTCTTAGCAAAAATAAAGCATCAGCAACTCGAGTTGTTAAGCTCGTAGGGGTGTCTTAACACCTAATGCCCTAAGGCCAACTGGTCTGGGAGTTATTAGCCTAAGGCTCGCTACATAAGTTAAAGATGCATTCTTTCAAAAAAAAAAAAAAGAGAAAAAAATATAAATAAAAATAGTGATGAATGAATGCCCCCTACCTAAGGCTGTTAGTCTTAACAAATATTAGAACCGATATGGCTTCTTTCTAATAAGCCCTATAGTCATGTGTTGACTGAGCACAAACAGAAGATTTGTTAACATCTTGATTGAAGGGTACATGAGTCATTTAAAAAGAAAATCGGTCGAGGGTTTGTTTATTTGGATAAAATCAAGGAGAGTGCAATAATGACCACCTTAGATATAAAATTCTATAAATCACTTCTAAATAATAATGCTTTAATTGCTAGGGACTAGCAATAAGCTGGTTGGGGGGTGTGATAAAAACTTAAATATGTAAGCTTAATAAGAGCTTAATTCATCATATTACATTAATATTGTTATTAAATTCCTCAGCTTAAGCATATTTATAGTCTTTGCATCATTTGAATTAACTTTCTCTTAATTTTGGTTTTATTATAGTTTCGGTAAAATAGGTATAACTTTCTATTTATAGATCAAAATGGTGCAAATCATGATGTTTTGGAAAGCGGATTAAATTATCTACAAGATTGTATTTCACAAGCATCATCAAATTCGAGCTCTTAGTGGACCAAAAATGAGCTTGAAGTGAACTCATCTATAGTTTCGACCCAACCTGACCATGCCTTAGTATTTTGACCATATCTCTTGATATACGTATCCAAATCATATGCATCAAGATGTTCTAGAAATCTGAGAGAAATATCTACAACTTTCATAAAGACATGTGATCAAAATTCTCAATGATTTGGTGCCGAAATCGGTGGTCAAAATCGGTGCACCTAATGATCCCAATTGTTAACAAAATATTTGACAATTGTTCCTTTGTAATTTGATAAGTTTGCCCTTGAATGTATCTATAAATAGAGGTGCCTTGTGACCCATTAGGGCATCTTGGCCTTGGCTAGGATCTCTTGTTATTGTGTTTTTCTCTCTTGTGTTTTCATGTTATTAATAAATTTCCTTTTTCTTACAATTTGTTTTCTTTCTTTTATAATGTCTTGCTAAATTCTCTTTTGCTAAGGCGAAAGGATGAAACCCTTGATATGAGAATAAAGATTTTCTAACCCTTTGATATATGCTTAATGATGCGTTCGAAACTAGCAAGTATACTAGTCGCACAAGTAATAAAGTGATAAGTAGATATCGTTCCCACGAGGATTGATTCTAATTGAATTCGTTATTTTCCAGCAACGATAAACTAAACAGGGGGGGTTTTGTTGAATGATTAACTAAATGAAATAAGAATGCAAATAAGAATAACAAAACAGAAGTTAATTTGAATGAAAGATCAATGAGAGACACTTGGTTAAGGGTTCTTTCTCTGCCACAAGATATGAATTTGTGAATTAACATAGAATTGTAATCCAATTACAGCATTGAAGTTATCAACCGTAGATAACAACAAGCTCTGTTATCCCAATCTTTCCTTACTTTGTTGTTAAATAAAACAAGCTCTTTATTTAATCTCTATCCATTAAACAACCTAGAACAAGCTCTCTAAGTTTAATTCAATAGAAGCATTACGATGAGAAAGATAGGTTGATCTAAGCAATAATCACACAAGTTCGGATTATTTAACCTAGGTTGTATTTTCCAATTGCAATCTCTGATCACAATTTTGCTACTAATGATTGGAAATTCATGACAATTACGGATCAAGATTTCTAATCTAGCAATAGACAACAACAGATTATATTCAGTTGGCCATTCCAAATACAATCAGTAAGCAATCATAAGCATTAGATATGGGAAAATACAAGCAACTTCAATTAGAGAATTGGATAACAATTTCTTACACAATCAACTCACAAAATCCATATCAAGGGCTTTGAAATCACCCTCAACCAATTCAGATTTAGTTACACATATTCAATCAGAATAACAAATACAATACAGAGAAATTCCAGAATTGAAAAGGAAAGAAAGAACTTAGCAAATTCTTTGAAAATCTTCTTTGTAGATGAATCTTCTTGGAATTGTAGTTCCTCCTCTTTCAAAATCTTCTTTCTCCTTCAAGAACTCCAAGGGATGAGAGAAATCCAGAAATGCAGCCTCCTCCCACGTTTCTCCCCTCTTCAAGTTATGAAAATAAAACCCTAAAATGTGTTTAAATACTCTGCTACAGTAACTGCTACAGTGTCCCGTATTATACATGCTACAGTGATGTGTGGAATTACATTTCTACACTTCTTACACTGTTTTGATTACAACTTTCGGTACACTGAATGGATTCATAAACCATAAATTTCTCCAAAAAGTAGACTTCGAGAGCTTTTCAACGGTATATGATATGTCATCGGGTTCATTGTATATCAATACAATTAAATCCGAGAAGATGGTTGACTAGCAGAGGTGAAAATGAAGGGTTTTACTCCATTTTTGTGCAAGTTGCTCCAAAACTCCTACAAACATCAAAACCACACAAAAACATAAAAATACCAAGGAATATAGCAAAGAAACATGGACGAATTGATATGAAAAATGATATATAAATAGACACTTATCAAATTCCCCCACACTTAGACTTTGCTAGTCCTCGAGCAACTACGACAATATGAAATAAAACTAAACCGAAACAGAATCAACAAAAATTAAAACACACAAATGCTTCATCTTGCAAATAGGCCTCAAAGATTGTACTTAATTATAACCCAAAGAAAACTTCAAAATAATGCACTTGATCAAGAATTTCATCTCAAAGATTAGTTTCGCTTCACTTCAATTCCTCTAGTGTGTGTGTGTAGAGCCATTCTCACCTAATCACTTGTAACCCAGATGAGTTTATGCATAAAAATGAACATATTTAATATTGAAGATGTGTGTATAAATGAACTCTATAGGCCTGCTTTTCAAGTCACTCTCCACTCATATAGACATGCACAACATCAAAGATCAAGTAGGACTTTATTAAGCTTGTAACGTTTGGCTTGGGTGAAGGTATGATAAAGGATAATAATTTGGCTCAAATCACCCACAAACACATAAATCATTCAAGACTATGTAGAGCTCAACCCTATAACACAAATTCATTTCAATTAACCAGGTTACACCCCCAAACTTATTTAGAACACTCAATCTTTTTTTTTTTTTCAGAAAACAAAAGAAAACTACACCCCCCCACTTTGTTGTTTCATTCTTTTTAAGAACACTTAAGGGTATAGATCTCTTATTCTTCTTCTTTTGTTCTTTTTTTTTCTTTTTTCTTTTTTTTTTTACACTTTCCCTCCCCCACACTTAAACAACACATTGTCCTCAATGTGTAAGTACGTGGACGATAAGTACAGATTGACTTTTTTTTTCTTTTTTTTTTCTTTTTTTTACAAACATAATAGAACTCACTTGCATTGCTCATGACACATCCCAACCTCCTGTAACTTCCCAAAACCAGAACATAGCTCAGAATTTAATTGTGAATAATCTACATGCTCATAGGTAAGGGATAAACTGTTTGGAACAAATTAATTTGAGGTTAGGAAATCTTTAGTGAGTTAACAAAGAAAAAGGCTTACAA